>CAIGRS010020352.1:0-29654 GCA_903798395.1 Fraxinus floribunda
ACATCAAGACAAGCAATGACCTGAACAGTTGTTAAATCATGCAATAGTTGGTAAAAGGAAGTAGTTTCTTTTCGCTGGAACAGCAGATAAAATAAAGTGGAAAGAATCTTACCTCTTGGGATGACATCATATACTATATTAGTGGACTGACAAGAAATTACTATATAATAAATCAATCTGACTAGGGAACTCACCCTTTTCGCAAGTTCAGAAGCCTTCCTCTGGACTGACAGCTTCTGTCTTCACATGACGATTCAGATTGTTAGATGCTTTAGTGAAATGAGTAAGAAACATAACAAAATTTACAGGCCTGAAGTATACCTTTGTTGTTTCGCATTTTTGATACAAGAATCTTCTCAAAATAGAAAGACCAACATCTGTTGAGTCATTTTCAAGAACATAAACCTCTAAGAAAATATATTTAGTCTCAACAAAAAGTAAGAACTGATAGATGCATATTTGCAACAAAATACAGTGTTCAGTGATACAGAAAAAGGAAACATTCCCCTTGTTTGGTTTGGATTAAAATCCAAAGTCAAAGTCAACATTCAATTTTAACCACACATTTCATAGGACCCACAACTTTTCAACCACACATTTCATTAACTTTTATCAAAATCTACTAAAAAATTGATTTTAATCCCTACCGAACAAAAGGGCATTATATAGCAGAGTCCACTTTTCCTTCTTGTGCTCTCCGAAGGGCTAATATATGAGAAACTAAAGTTGTTTCATTCTTCAAATCTATACTCGCGTGAAAATTGCAGCTTACCTCCACTCTTCTCTGGGTGGAACTGAACAGCATGGACATTTCCCCTTCTAACGGAGGCTATGAAGTTCTCACCATAATTGCAAGTAGACGATATCCATTCTTTATTATCATCTGACTACATAGAAAAACGATAAGGAAATGGTGGCTTTAAATAAAATGTAAACAAGATATAAAAAAATTGAAACCATAAACAGGGGAGGGTTGAAGTGGAGTAGAAACAAGAAAGAAAGTTTACTGGCATTGCACGGTAAGAATGAACAAAATAGACATGATGACTTCCGATATCATCCAAAATCTGTGAGTCCTTTCTTATTTGGAGAGCATTCCAGCCGATATGAGGTACTCTGAAACCATTTGACGAGTCAAAACGTCCAACTACTCCAGGAATTAAACCAAGTCCTTTTACTGAGTAACACGCGAACAGTAAAATTCAGCTTCAATGAGAAGATATAGGAATTACCAAGAAAATACAGTCTATCTAAAGGTACCAATACAAATTTTTTTTATCATGGCCAGAAATTAATTTGAAAAAGTCATAAGCCACAAAAACGAATACTGCTTGTTTAGAATAATAGAAAATCAAGGAGTGATTCTTATAGAAACTACAGAATATCTAAATGTAAGTTCACATCATTGAATTTTTATTACTTTGATTAATCAAGAACTTCTGACTCCAAAAAGAGAAAAAAAAAGGGGGAATCTTTTCAAAATGAAATACAGACTTCGTGAACCCCAATGGCACACTCCATAAATAAAATAAAAGCTAAGCATAATAATATTTCTCTGATGCTAATCATCGTCCAGAATCAAATCAAGAACTCCTGCTAAAAGTAGGTGAGTGTGTGGATGTAAGCACCTATTTGGGAGTAAATTTGAAAACATTTTCTTTCCCCTTTTTGTCATACTATCGATCCCTGTGTCGGCATTGTTGCATTTTCTCGAGTTCTTCATTTTTGCCATTTCAAGAAACAGAAAGATATCATCATCTTGCCCAGGTTTCTATCATCACCAAGGTACAGCTTTGTCCACCACCGATGCATTCCATAGTGCTCACGTGGTCCTTTGCTTTTGTAGCAACTAAGTCCCCAATACCATATATGACGCTCTTCTCTCCAACCCCAATCTCCTACACCCACCCCCTTCCCTAATAGAAGATAATATATGGTTGAAAGTTAAATTCCCTTTTCTATTTGTCAACATTGGACTCAAAGTTGATAATTTGGGTTCTGGAATTTCACCTACAATCAGGGATTAGTTCGACACTTCTAAAGATCTGTGTATTGCACAACATTTTAAGTTTCACCTATTGCGATGTTGGCTAATTTGAATATACCCTAGAATATGACGTGAGAATATATATATATGCGTCTATTCTATTCAGAAAAACCAATTCCATTGTCAAAACCAATTCTCATTAATATCAAAAAACAGAAAATGAGAACGAAATCTAGGAAATTCTATCAGATAGGCCCTAAACGTCCAGGTTATAGTATACTTATTCGGCAAAACGGATCCTGGATTAGAATGAATCTAGAACATATTCTAAGAAATTCTGACCCAGTCAGAATGGTTTCTTGGTTACGAACAGGTGAGACTTATAGGACCCTCCAACACTACCTACCAATGGTTACACGTATTGTCTTTATAGGTCCATGCACCTCCTCTTAAAAGGGACTAGTACCAACTTAAGGGTAATGAAAACCCTTATGATGTTAGGCGTGAGATAGTTAACAAACACACAGTTTGTGCTTAATTTAACACCATCTATACAATGCATCTCACATGTCTCAAATTGATTTAAAAAGAAAAGCAAAAGAAAGGGCTGGTTCGACTCGATTCCAAATTTTAGAAATTATACTTTGAGCATTGCAACACTCCAGCTAGCATAAGGCTCCCTTCTCTGCTTGAGTTTTATACTCCAAAAATCCAGTAGGACTAGGGGCTGAACAATTTGTTAAATGGACCCTAACCTCAAAGGAAGCTTTAATGCAATGAACTCTAGCTAGAAAAAAAGAAGAAGAAAAGAATAGAATAAATAATCTGCCAAGTGATTACCTGGTCCATTTTCCTCACTTGATTCAAATAATAATTGCAGTCCAAGACAAATGCCTAAAAATGGACGATCTTGCTCGATGTACTCACAAAGCACTTCTGCCATCCTACAGAATACTTTACACAATAACTTTCTGGAGATCTTAATTTATTTGCAGAAAGGAATATGTCACAGTGATTTGAGAAAATTAATCCATATGCTTGCCAAAATATATGATAAACTGAATCAATTACAGACAGGACTGAATCAGTGATTTAGTGCTATAGACGATTCAATAAAAAATTTGCAACAAAGATTATTTTTAAAATTAAATGCAAAATATTGGTTGAATATCTATAAAAGACACGCCCGAGTTATCTTTTTGAAATGCATATCATGGAACTTAGATGATATCTTATGCGAAGCTTACCCCTTCTTGTTTAGCACATCCATGGCAGCAGCAAATGCACCTACCCCCGGAAAAATGAGGCGTTTGGCATTCATGATGTCTTCGGGTGTTTGTACCTTTAACAGAATACGATTGTGCTTTAAGTTTCAATTTTAGTAAACTCTACTGTCTTATTATATTTTTACAAAAAAGAAAGAAACAAAGAAAAGAAAAGAAAAGAAAGAAGAAGAAGTCAATTTTCAGTTCTTCAAAAAGCAATTTATATGGACAATAAACTTGTCACTACGATAATTATCCAAAAATCAGAATTAAAAAAGAAAGTACGTAGAGTTAAATTAAATTAAAAATTACATCTTTGATGTCAAAGCCAAGAAACCGAATTGCATTTCTGACACTGCGCACATTCCCAGCTCCGTAATCAAGCAGCGTCACCACTGTCAACAATCAAACCAGAAAGTTCAAAGCAAACAATGACAACTAAAAATAACAACCAAAGCATGAAATCTCAAGTCTTAACAAAGAAATAAGCCTTTTGTTCCGTGCATTTATACATATCAATTGATACATTGCACATGATTACATATTCCTACATTTATACCAGAGTCATCTTCAACGGAAGAAGAGGCGCGAATTGAGAAGCCTTTTGAAGGTTTCAAATTGTGAGAACTACGCCGTAAGAACGGTAGAAAGCGAGAACCAGAGGAGCAAAGTGAGGACGGTGAAGAATAAGATAATCGTATGGTTGCAATCTGTGTAGCCGAAGTGAATGTTGCCGCCTCCATTTTGATCCTAGATTCTGTGCAATAAAGCTCTGAGTTTGGCTTGTAGAATATAAAAACCCCTGCAACTGTAAATCTCAAATGTTTTGTACGGCTGCGTTTAGAGTTGGATTGGAAGTAATGGACGGATTTATTACTGGCCCATACTAAAAGTGGGCCTAAATTGAACTATAATAGACCAAACTTTTCTTTTGAAGGTTTTAAATTTAAAATTTGGGAGTTGACAAAAAGAACACAAACATGAGCCAATAAAATTTGAAGAACCTTTTTGTGTACTTTCACTTTACAATTTACATGGCACTCACCCTTTTTGCGTCTCGTAGAAATGTAGTTTAGCTTTTGTTTGGTGGGGATTAAAATCAGATTTTCAGTAAATTTTAATACAATTTGATGAAATGTGTAGTTGAAAAGTTATGGTCTCATAAAATATATGATTAAAATTAATTGTAGACTTTGATTTATATTAAAATATGAATTTTAATCATTGCCAAACAATGGCTTAATATTAAATTGACATATGTAGTATTTATTAATTATGGTTAATTAAGCCAACTCGAACACAGGCAAGTCAGTATTTTTAACTACACCCAATATTGAGTAGAAATCCATTTAATAAGTCAATAAAATAAACATTTAATTTAGGATTAAATAATAAAAAACGTGTAGTTAATAATATGAATTTGGACAAATTACAGTGCAGAATTTGATAGCGAATATGCGCACATCCGCCACCTTGTTTAGATATTTTTAAAGTATATATTAAAAATGAGATTGAACAGAGAACAATCCTTTTGGCCACTAAATGTGGTGGTGAAGAGGTCAATACTAATGAGGTGAAGTCATCGCTGAAGTCAGTTGAAAATCTACGTGTGAACAAGATGCTAAGTGCATAGGTTTTGCACCATTATTGGTTCAAACTTGTTCACTTTTGACCGGATTTGAGTAGACCGGCGAGCCGGAAACATTCTAGAAATTAGAACTATTTCATGTTAGACTTAAGAAACATACTTTTCTCATTCTTGTATTTCTAGATAACAATATTAGTTCATTTTATGGAATATGATGTATGTACGTATTTAATGCGTTCACTTCTCAATAGGGACATGCCACTTTAAAGGACATAAATCTAATACGAGATAGTATATGTCTTTTCAAAAGCTAACGTTTTTATTTCACTCTTAACATGCAATTCTAGTTTCATAATCGTTTTTTGGTAATATACATACGAATCTTCTTCACCCTTTATTAAATACAATATGCTTACGTATGCTATTCACCTGGTTCATGGACATCGCTCTCTTCAAGAAGTTGTCTTCCCATTTTCAAGAAAATCCACAGCTCGATTTGATTTACTATCAAGGTTATGAAATCATCTCATTGAAACGTTTTATTCAACCAGTCTATAAATACATAAAAGAACTTCGACTTCGACTTTCACTAGGGCTACCTCTCCCTTGATGAGACCTTTGTTAGGTATTGGATTAGGTCGAGTTTAAATCTATGAGCAAAATTGTTGCATCCTTATCATACAATTCAACATTGCAAAGATTTTATAAATGCCTTGTTCTTGCCTCTTCACCTAATGAATTGGTTGAACCTAAACTAGAGCCACTAAATTTCATCGACAAAATCAACTTTTTCAAGAATACTAATTTGCAGGTTGACTTTAAGCTTCAAGTTGCCGACAAACTTTTCAAATTAACAATAGGTAAAAGGATATTAAAAAATTGACCCTTCAAGTCCTTACACGAAGTCTTCTAGACTCACACCTAAAGTATGATTCATGGGATAAGTTTGACTTTTTTAAATAGTAAATTTTATTAGGTTTACACGGAAAGTCTAAACATAGAAAAAGTTGACTTCATCGAAAGTCAACTTTTTCTTCGCTTCACCAACCTGTTTAGAAGAAAATCTAGAAGGAACTCCTAGCGACTAATATTAACAAAAACAGCAGAAAAAATTACATACAAATATGAAGTTGATAATTTTTATTTTTTAAACAATTTCAACCTTTAGACAAGCTAGTTCCGTTTTTCAATTACGAAAATTTGACGGGTGCGCCCTCGGAACAAATATAAAAAAAATAAAGAATTTCTATCGTACTTATCGATTTGAAGTTTTAGTACTTGGTAAGACATGTTGGATAGTATAATGAATTAGATGATTAGTTAAAAATATATACAAGGGGGGGAAGAGGATTGTCTCAGTCTGTACCAAAAATGGGGAAGATAGTTTTACTAATAATGTTTCAAAATCAAGAATTCTTGATACATACACATCTTTAATACTTTCATAGCTAAGAATACCAATAATGCTAATATCATAATCTGTAATGGCAGTTGAGATTTGAAATTCCTCTTCACTAACATTAATAAATACAAAAAATTCTTCAATAAAAATCAATTCTTCATCATAATCTTGAATGAAACTGCAGCTGTTCTCTTGAAATTCAAGATTTTCTTCAAAGTCAATTCCCCTGACTGTAATCCAGTCTTCTTCCTCTGCCCAATTTGGTAAATTTGAAGCATCTCTTATCAAACAGCTGATTCTATCCGCCGGTGAGTAAGAAGATGAAGCGAGCACGGGCTGATACCTGGAAGAATGTTCCGGTGTCTCAAATGAATCCCAAAAGCCTTGATCCAATACACCTGTCGGAGATTCCCTTTTGAATTCCCCACAATTATTTACAAATCCACGGAAAAATGAGTGTTCAAGAAGTTCTTTCGCTGTCCACCGGAGTTTTGCATCTCGTATTAAGCACTTGCTTAAGAAGTCCTTAGTCTTATTGGACAACCACCTTGGAAATTCCGGTACCTCACCGGAATATCCAATCTTGTACATAGCTGATACCGGATCATGAATCTCCGGCCATGGAGTGCATCCGGTGGCCATTTCGATAACTGTGCATCCCAGAGCCCAAATATCAGCCGGGAATCCTTGTTCTTCACCACGGGCAACCTCTGGTGCCATGTACGCCGGTGTACCAGAAAATCTTGATTTTCCGGCAATGGCATCATTATCTTCTTGTATCAATTTAGCACAACCAAAATCTGCAATTTTGAGACCATCTTTTCCAATCAAAATATTCTGACCCTTGATGTCTCCATGCACTACTCCATTCAGATGAAGATAATCCAATCCTCGTATCATTTGATGTGCATAGAATTGAATCATAGACTCATCTAACGAACCCCCCTGCTTTCTGACTTCATCGGATAATGCTCCGCCGGGAACGTACTCTAAAAAAAGATTGTAAATAGGTTTATTTTCTTCCTCACAAGTAATTTGAGAACCTAAACACCTGATAACACAAGGAGAGCTGAGTTGTGAAATTATAGATTGCTCTTTTTGCAAAAAGCTAGAAGAAGAAAGTTCGGTGGACTTCACGGCGAAAAGATCGCCGGTGGAAGTGGTGGCGACGGAGACTGTGGCGGAGGAGCCCATGCCTATGATGGGACCTCGTGTCCATTCCATTAGAGAGAACAAAATTTGTGAAGTTAGAAACAGAGTAGGTTGTGTTGGCCTAATTCCTTGGTTTGCGTGTAGCGAAATATATATATATATACATCCCCTGTATGTCATATGTGACGTCAGGATGCCGTACATTCTTTTTTCCTGTACGTGAGACACATGGAGGGAAAGAAAGTGGGAGGCTAACAACTTGCCGACTAAGGGTAGCGAATAGGAATAAAACCGTCCCTACGGGACACGTGAACACTTGCCACGCCTATCGGTAGTGTTGGGTAGGTTTTCCTCTATTTCACATGGCGGCACGATTGGGATTGGAAACAACGTTTGTCTGATATGATTCATGTACGGAGTATGTCACTTATCATAAGGAATTATCACATGCACTGACAGTTAAAATGGTATCAGAAGATGATTAAATGGAAAAGTTGACTCTACTCTCGATATATAATACCACGAGTTATTAATTATGAGAGGTTGCTCAATTAGTCAGACATTGAGTTTGCTCCCCAATGGTTATCAGTACGAGCCTCCTCATGGCCACTGAAGTGAATACTGACTGTAAACTTTAGGGTCCCGTGAGATTAGTCGAACATCCATGATTATAAAAAAAAATAATACTACGAGTTATTATGTCAACTTTTCTACCAAATTCTTCTAACACTATAGCATGATTCTCCACGTCCAGCTACGACAATGGAAGGACATTGTTAGACTAGTAAATTTCTTGGAAGTTCGTACAGTTTTCATAGGAAAAATAGAATAATCCCAATCTATATGTTCACAATGGGCACACAGGACAAAGGTATAGGATTCGTTATGTTCACATGGTAATCAATGTAACTTGCTTGCCGCCAACAGTAATGTAGTTGTTCGAAGCGATCCATGATGCCTAATTCTTTGATCCTTGTTTCAACAATGGAAAATGTTAGTACCTAATTCCATAATGCTTTTAACTTCCCCAAACCGTTCTTTATTTAAATTGAAAAGTCTATTCTCGTAGGGTAAAACCCAAGGATGGAGTTCTAACGTTTAAGCAAAGGATCTGAATGAATGCAGTAATAAATAGGCGGCAGATAGTTTAAATGAAAGTCACTAACATGATAGGTGCGCTTTGGCCTTTGGAACCTCAAACCATCATTACCAACCCAAAACACTTATAATTCTACTCACTATTTTGATTTCACAAAAATGACTTTTTACATTAAAAGAAAACGTTAAACATGGAGCAAAATTCTCTTAAAAATATTATTTATCAATAGAGTCAATCACCTAACTAGATAACAGTGAGCCTTTGATTCATTGTCTCATGCCCTAATTCATTGTGAATGCATTAAAATGTATCATAACTTTATTAAACAATGAGTGAGAGATCTCATTGCTATCTAGATTGATGATGATCACTACTGCCAACCAAAATATGAATGATACCCCCACCTACTAAATGTTGACGAAAGATGATGGATAATGGCACGGAGATTTGAACCCTCAAATTTGGAAGGGGGCTACATAAAAATATGGCTGTGCATCCATAATGATGATAAATAAAATTACTCAAAATTTGACATATACTAATGTACAATGAATGTACATTTATAATATCAAATCGAATAGTGTGATATATTAACATTTCACTCATTCCCTTTTTTTGTTTGTTATTTTATTCGATGTTTAATACATCGTACCAAACTTTGACTTCGTTATCTTTCAATTGATTAACATATTATGTCAATGAGCCTCAGCCATCCATAAAGTAGATTCTAATATTCAAAAGCTCAATTGATGGGGGGCTATCATGGAAGGGCGGTGATACTGTTTAGGATTTTGAATGTGTAGGCACCGAGTAATGACAAATCTAGTTATTGAAGGTGACAACAATTGGTGAGCCAACGCAATCTTATTCGTGGCCATCCTCTCCTGAGAATTAGAAGTTGTGGGCGATGTGATTGTTGTGTTAAATGGGACGTGTCGAGTGCGAGTTGGTTCGCTCAATAAGGGTGTGGCTCGACTTGCACACATGCTGAGGAGCGGGTCGCATGGTCAAATTGCTATTTGATTCGTTAGTAGAACTAATAGATGAATAACTCGATGTACTTAACAAACTCTACATGAGCTTGGATACTATTCGTCAACTGGGGACATTGTTTTAATAGCTGGAACACGCTTTAAATGAGAGGAAATAATGGGAAATGACACGTTGATTGGAGCATATTTTCACATTGACCTTTGACTAATTAATACAATTGAAAAATAAAATAAAATTAAAACATAACATTTACAAACAAAAAGTCAAAAATACCCTTGACCAAAACCGAACCAAAGTCTCTCACAGTCAATCCCACGCGATTTTCGACGATTGAAAGGTCGACCGTTAAACAGTCGGCAAACCTGACTCATGGCTGATTGTTACAGTCAGCCCGTGACTGCATTTTTTTTAAAACTTTTTTTAATAATTTAATTTTTCAATAATAAATAATATTTTTTTTCTTTATTTAATTTTGTTTTATAGTTAATTTTATAGTTATATTAACTAAATAATATTTATATTCTTTTATTTAATTTTAATAATTTCCTTTTTTGAATTTTTTATATATATAATTAAATAAAGAATTTGAAATTGATAATTAGTAAAATGAAATATTCTTTTTAACGAATTAGCAAAATCTTTTTTTTTTCCTTTTAATTTTTTAATTTAAAATTCTTTAATTAAATATTCATTGTAAACAAATCTTTTTTTTTTTCAAATTTAATTAAATAATATTTATATTTCTTATTTAATTTAAATAATTTCATTTTGTTTGAATTTTTATATATATATATAATTAAATAAAGAATTTGAAATTGATGCGCGACTTCTTGCAAATCTTTCTTTATTTCGAACAGTTGTTCGACGTACAAATTCTAATCATCGGGAACCACATGTGAAGATTTAGATGACCGTCCACTCGTTTCAGACGTTGCGCTCCCACCCTACTCAAGTCTCCGACGAGATAAAGCAAAAAAAATCCTCATTTGTAAACTCATTATCGTTGTCGTTGTCGTAAATTGTGTGTAACAATGAGATCACGATGAGGAACAATTGGCTTGGGAATAACCACATCATCCTCACGAACTATCTCCATTGTGTTCCCAAAAATCATGGCATTGTGATCCCCTCCAACTAAATCTTCGTATCTACTTTCGACGATATCCTTCCTCACTAAAGTCACCTAAAGATGAGCTGTGTACATTTTGTTCAATTCAAATAGATAATTCACATCTTCATCACAAATAACCTTCATAGGTAGAATTGAAATAGATGAATCATCCTTGAATCGAAATCTCGGTTCTATATCGTACTGAGAGGGATCAACAATCAGCTTGTTTTGTAAATCATTGTATATTCTCGCATATGTTGTACTCTCCGTTATGGAAATTGGAATACCACCACATTTATCATTTGTCCATCTCTATACCCATTGATCTTTCTCATCCAATTCGAAATCACCAAAGAAATAAATTGGCATTACAACCATATATGCAAGACGAAACAGAATTTTTTAAAGAAAATATATAGTCATTCGACTCGACTGGGGCAACTAAATTAAAAAAAAGGCTGAACAGCCTGAAAATAGCAGAAAATATAACATACGAAAATATACTTATCGATTCGAAATGAATGACATTAAAAAATATTTCATTTTTTAGCGTTGGATAAATTTCAAAGATTTTGAAGTTGAAGTATATAAAAGTTGAGAGAGTTCTTATCTGTGTTGGAATAAACAAATAAGAAAAGTTAAGTAATTTTGAAATTCTAAGTGGGAAATATTTGATTTTCAATTGTTAACTAAAAGGGTAAAATAGTTTTTAAACAAAACAATATTTTTTAATTGTGTAACTTATTTAAGGACATTTTTGTCTTTTAATCTCTAATAGGCCATGTGAAAATATAATATAGTTGAAAAGTCAAAGTGACAAATGAACTTGTTGATTAGGCCAATCCTAAAAGTAGCCCAATTTTATTATTAATTTTTTTTTTATCAAGGTATTTGTAAACACCTAAAATCATCATCAGGAATACAGAAACACTCCAACCTATCTAACACAAGACTCCAAACAAGGAAATAATAATTTTACTTAAACTACCAACTTTTCTTTTGACAAGGAAGGGAGACTTTTGCTAGGTATTGGATTAGGTTAAGCTAAAATATAATTATAATAAATAAATATAGTCAAACAACATTGTAGAAATGCCTTGTTCTTGCCTCTTCACCAAAATATGTGCTTCTGGATGGACCTTAGGCCCCTTACCCACAATTCAAAAAGGGTCGCTGGACGCTGGAGCTAAGTCAATATGTTTTGTTCATTTTTTGAGAAGTGGAATTTTTTTTTCTTTTTTAGAGAATTTACGAGTATAGAAAAATTATGAATTCACGTGCAAAATGTTTTAGTACGAAACTATGTGGTGGAAGTTTAAACAGAAATGATTTTGAAAATATAATCATCAAACAAGGGCCAAAACTTCTCAAGAATATTAATTTGTGGTTGACTTGAGTTTAAAGTTGACCCCAACAATCACCAGAAAGTCTTTTATGTTCACATCAAAGGGAGTAGGTTGACTTTTTGGAATACTCAACTCTATACGCGTTCACACTAATGAAAGCCTAACAATATAGTAAGTTGACTTTGTCCGAGAGTCAACTCTTCATCAATATTAAAGAATAGGTAAACAAAAGAGATGCTATGGTTTGTAACAAAAATTGAATGGGAAAAAAATTTCCATTAATAATTGCTGTATAAAAATCAAGAATTCTTGATACACAAACATCTTTAATGCTAATATCATAAGAAAAACAATCGAATAATGAATCCTCAACGGCAATTGAGATTTGAAGCTCATCTTCATTGACATTCATAAATATAAAAAATTCTGCATTAGAAAACAAGGCTCCAAAATCTTGAATGAAATTGTAGCTGTTCTGGTCAAGATTTTCTTCAAAGTCAATTCCCCTGACTGTAATCCAGTCTTCTTCCTCTGTCCAATTTGGTAGGTTTGAACTTATTGACGAAGAATCCCTGATCAAACGGCTGATCCTATCCGCCGGAGAATCAGTATTCCGGGAAGGATACTCCGGTGCCTCCGTTGAATCCCAAAAGCATTGATCCAATACACTGGTCGGAGATATCCTATTGAATTCTCTTACTTCTCCACCACAATTATCCCCCAAACCGTCGAAAAATGAGTGTTTAAGAAGTTCTTCAGCTGTCCACCGGAGTTTTGCGTCTCTTGTTAAGCACTTGCTCAAGAATTCCTTAGCCTTATCAGACAACCACGTCGGAAATTCCGGCACATCACCGGAATAGCCAATTCTGTACAGAGCTGATACCAGATCATGCATCTCCGGCCACGGGGAGCATCCAGTGGCAATTTCAATAACTGTGCATCCTAGAGCCCAAATATCAGCAGGAAATCCCCGTTCTTCACCCCGGGCAACCTCCGGTGCCATGTACACCGGTGTACCAGAGAATCTTGATTTTCCGGCGATGACATCATCATTATTTTCTTTTATAAATTTAGCACAACCAAAATCTGCGATTTTGATACCATCTTTTCCGATCAAAATATTCTGGCCCTTTATGTCTCCATGCACCAGTCCATTCAGATGAAGATAATTCAATCCTTGCACCATTTGATGTGCATAAAATTGAATCATAGACTCATCTATTGAACTCCCCTCCTTTCTGATTTGATCGGATAATGCCCCGCCGGGAACATACTCCAAGAAAATATTGTAAATAGGCTTATTGTCCTCCAAAGTAATATCAGAACCTAAACACTTAATCACAAAGGGAGAGTTGAGTTGAGAAATAATAGATTGTTCTTTCTGCAAAAAGTTAGAAGAGGAGAGCTCGGTGGACTTCACAGCGAAAAGCTCGCCGGAGGAAGTGGTGGCGAGGGAGACGGAGGCTGAGCTTCCCCTGCCTACAATGGGACCTCTAGTCCATTCCATTGGAGAGAAACAAGAATTTGTAAAGATAGAAGAAGAGTAGGTTGTGTCGTTGGGTGATTTTGGCCTTGGGGGTTCCTTTATACATAGAATCTTCCTAGTACAGTTTCGACGCGAGGCGTGTGACGTCACGCTGCCGCACATTTGTTTTTACCTTTTTCTCTGTTAACGAGACACGTGGCGAACGGACAGAAGAAGTTTAACAACTTGAGCCGACCATGCCGTCCAAATGGTACACGTGAGCATCCAGCATGATAAATTTATAAATGATTTTAATGAATTGGAAATATCGATTTCCGCTGTATGCTGCATTTCAAGTACAGCTATCAAAGGTTGGTCCAACAAATTCTTGCAGTTTTCACTTTTCATTTTAAAAACTAGAGTAATCTGAAAACACAAGTGGACAACGTGAAGGCGGGGGAAAAGCATAGGATTTCATATGGTTTTACATTGTAATGATGATTAATTACATATGACTTCAAGTTTAATTTAATTTTGAACTAATGGGACGCGTGTATCCTTCAATTTCTTTAATTTGAATTTTGATCCTGTCCGAGGTTTAGCTTTCTGTTTGACAATCATTTTTTGGAAAAACTTGTGTTCTGTACAGTGATTTTTAGGATAATGTATGGTTAAAAATTAGAGAAAAAAATTTAAGTTTATGTACAAAATATTTTATTGTGTGAACTTGTGTTGATGAAAATGAGTATCTATCAAAGAATTTTTAAATAATGATTATTAAACAAGGGCTTAAGTACATCATTTGCATAGATTTAAAAATATATGGTACACCCCTTCAGGGGTGGCCGAGTTTGTGAAGCAAGTGAACGCGGAGACCGAATGTCACGAGTTCGAATCACCTGTCAACACTTCCTCTTAAACCCGTATCATCGGACTTGTTTAGTACAATTTATCTCTCCTGTGTGGTTTGCGGGCTACTGCACATGGAGCGAAGTTTACCCAGTATGTACTCACGGGTAGCGGCTGCAGGTTCTTACGACAACAAAAATATATATACGAACACTCAATTTTCAAAATTATTTACTCGGACCTCGAAATTCAATGTTATAAACAATAGAGAAGTATTTTACTTCTCCTTATCCATTGGTTGACCTATGCAACTTATTTAATTCATCGATGATCGAACCAAAGTGGGCATAGTTACAACAACTATCCGTAAAGTAGATTCTATCATCCAAAAGCCCAAAGAGTGGGGTGGGGTATGATGATGATGATGATGATGATGCGATGATTTAAATGTGTAGGGTAGTGACCATTAAATGTTCTTTATATTATATATGTAATCTTATTCCAGGCCTTCCTCTCTTTCAAAAGAAAGTTGTAGGCGATTCGATTCGACACTAGCGTGAGCACTTGGGGACATTGGTTTCATAGCTGGAACCCTCATAAATTTTGGAGGATTCAACAACCACTCACAAAAAGCTGCTTCTGTCAAAACTTTTAAGCTCATATATTTCCTACATTCCTTCACTTTTCGACTTTTTTTTTTACCCCTTACTTTTACCGTTTGGTTTTCGGTTTTGAGTTCGAAAATCTTTTATGGGCTCTTAATCAACCCTCAAATTCACTGCAACTGTGATGCTTTTCTAAAAGAAAAGTTCTCAATTCAAACGTGTCCATTCCTTTTCCACCTTTCGCTTCAGCTGAAATTCTTTTCATCTCCAGTAAATTCTTCTCCTATGATACACTTTTTTTTTTTTTTTTTTTGTTGACAGTTAAAAATTATTGACGTAGGAAGGAAACGTGAATAATAATAATAATAAAAGAGTTTTGACCTCGATAAAACTGTAGAGAACTTAAAAATAGCTGGATTGTACTCAGGTAAATTTGACATCAAAGCTGAAAGTTAAGCGCGTTTTCGTAGGCCCTTCTTATTTTCTCCATTTTTCAATTGGTTTATAATTTTCGCATCTAACTTTTCCCATCTATTATAACGTTCATTGTTTTCGTAAACATGACAAATCGATAGACCTGAAACTTTGAAGCTTTCAGAAAGACCAAGATATAGCCACAATGGTCGATAGAAAGTTTTAATTATGGGTGCTGAGCATAGGCTGTGGAGGATTAGGATTCCAAATGCCTTAAGTCTCAAATAGGCTTTCCTCGAAGGCTTGGGTTGGCCTATGTTCTTGATTTGTATCCAGATTCACCTAGTTCATCAATAATGACTTGCCCTCCATCTTCCAGCCCGAATGGTTGGACTTTCACAACTTGTTTAATCGTTGTTTTCCCAGACAACTACAAATTAAATTAAATATATAAAAAGTGGGAAAGTTTGCAAAATTTAGCCTAGTATATATAAAATATTTTTATAAAAGAACTTGTTGGTATTTACTTAATTTTAGTATCATCGTATTAAAAATGACACCTAATGTTAGGAAGTAACAATGAAATTTATAATATTATGCATTAGGTCACACAAATGATAATGATCGAATGTCATAAAACGTTAAATATACCATCACTAAATATCAATTGATTTTAATATGAGAGGATTGAATCCAATCCTAACACCAAATTTAAGAAGAATGAGAGAGTCCCTACAATGAGAAATCCCATTAAAAAAACGTCTTCTATTATGTTACAAAAACAAGGGTGCTTTCCTTTTCCAGCTTGATTGTGAATTTCCAACAGCGCGTTTTCCTTCTCAGATTTAATTATTCAATTTTGTCACAAGCCATCTTGTAAGTTTTCCTTCATTTGGGTGTAATTTCCTGAAATCCCAGCACACTGACTGAGAGTTCTATTCATATATTATCAATCTTTCAATCAAGATTCAAGATATTAAATATTGAGATATCGACTATAATTTATCATAATATTATAATTGATTCTAGTCTTGTTGAAAGAAGATCAATTTTATCTTGTCCAAGTCCAATTTATTTTCATTAAATATTCGACATATAAATATTTTTTCGTAAATGAGTAACAGTAAAACTTAAGCTCTAGAAATTTTGTAACTATTGGAAGATGGAGAAGGAGCCTAGAAGGCTGTCCATTAGTTCAACTCGAATTATCTTCTTACTCATCCTCCCTTTGCTCTTTCTCTTGATTTCTTCTGTGGAAATATTATCCCATTTGATCAATGTAAGTCTAGCTTTATACCATCTTCTACAAGCTTAATTCTTCTACATGGTGAACATATCTTCGGAATTGCAGGGATTTAATACTATGAAACTATTTTCACCAATCGAGGGATCAGCAATGACACAGTTCAACAAGAGCACGAAAATTTCTTCATTCAAGAGTAGTGACTGGTGAGTAATATTGAACTACCTCGTTCAACAAATTCCTCACCTTACGTCAGATTCAATTTTTTAACCAAATGTGTAGGTTGTGTACAATTTTTTCGCAAGACTCTTGAGAAACTAATTGGTACATGTAAACAGGGGAAGATCGAAAGAAGCTTCAAGCCACTGGATTTGTGTGCCATACGACTAAGTACTCGGCTCATTGTGTTACAAATTGACCTGTTAGGCTTAACACAGGCACAATGACAGTTCATATTGCGTCTGATCAGCCTGTACAAGAAACTGTGATTCGACCATATGCAAGGCAAGAAGATCATAATCTTCTCAAAAACGTCACACCAGTAAAGATACTACAGGGTAATAATACTATGCCACCGGCTTGCCAATTCATTCACAATGCCGTAATCTTCTCGTCCAGTGGCTTTGTAGGAAACTTGTTCCACGAATTCAACGAAATTATCATCCCTCTTTTCATTACGACTAGACATTTGAGATCGTGGGTGCAATTTGTCCTCGAGGATTACAAGGCCTCATTTGTAAGGAAATATAGCAAGCTTATGTCACAATTGTCTGCTTACGAGGTGATTAATCCGGTTGCAGATCAAAGTGTTCAATGTTTTCCAGGAGCAATAATTGGGCTTAAATTTCAAGGCCATTTGGCTTTGAATTCCAGCGACACCCCCGGAGGGTATTCGATTCAGGATTTCAAGCAGTTTATTAGACAAGCATATAATCTCAAGTTTGCCCACATATCAGAAATCAGAAGGCAAATTTAGTGCTGGTATCCCGAAGAAGGTTCCCGTAGAATATTGGGCTCCAATCAAACCAATTTCCGGGCTGTGTTTACCAACCCAAACGACACCCAATCAATCGACCCAAAACCTTCAAACGACTCCTCTCTTTGGTTGCTTACAATTGCACGCACTTAGGACACAAATGGGGAAGGTGTTTGCAGCCACAAAGGCTAAAGAACAATGAGAAGATAACAACACAAGCTACAAGCCGAAAGCACAAAGCACACAAGGAGGGAGCTGAGTCTTTCTCTCAATTGCAAAGGCAAAGCACACTTCCAATTGACCAAGACAAGGAAAGGGAATATATATAGGATCACTTAGGGTATAGTAATGGGCCGGCCCAACAAGGAAACAATAAGTGGGCCAAACAAGTCATCCACTAAGTGAGGAACCGGGCCATAAGCAACTCTAATTAATTAAACTGCTTCCAATGACCCCGAATAATTTTAGGGTCGGGTCATCAATCTAGAGATGTCAAACGGGCCGAGTGGCTCGTCGGCTGGGCTCGTGAAAATACGAGTCGCGAGCTACTTGAGCTCGTCAAATGACCAGCCCAGACGCTCTCGAGCTCGTGAAAAATAAAAAAAAAATCGTGAAAAAGTAATAAAAAAAATTCAAAAAAGCTTGTGGGCTCCCGGCTCGGCTCTTGAGCTCACGAGCTCGTCCACGAGCAAACGAGCCACGAGCTGGCTCGGCTCGTGGGCTCGTAAGTTAAAGGGTCGAGCCGACTTGGCTCGGCCCATTGACATCACTATATCAATCTTAGGTGTCGATATAATAATTATCCAATATCGATTTTACATCATCGCTTGGATTTATTGGATATCAAAAAATCCAACAAATCTCTATCTTGATTCTCAATAAATTTGCAAGCAACCAAAACACACAGTTTATACTTGCATAATCAAGGTCACCAATAAAATTGGTATCACAGACCTTACCTCGTGTTTCGAACCCGAAACACATACCATATCTACTCCATGTACTAACCGGGGCTAAGATTAAGAACACCTAAGTAGAAGCAGATAATCACAGCAATCAATCAAGAGCAAATAAACATGCGATGGAGATATCATATAGGATAACTCATGAATTTTTTCAAACATGTTCACATAGAACAACATATTAACACTAAGTTAATCAACATGCCAACACATACGCAACAAATGCATAAATGACCTCATGAAAAGATCTTACCTCACTTATAGTATCCCATTCCATGTCGCTCCCACCTCGAGAACAATCTCACCTCATCGCCCACCATACTCATTAGACTAATCACTCAAGTCATGTGTAACTGATAAATCTCTATAGATCCTAAGTTCTCGGGATAATCATTTATCCCCACATCACTTCTCCAAACCTACGTGGATAATTG
Organism: Fraxinus floribunda; assembly: GCA_903798395.1. NCBI lineage: Eukaryota > Viridiplantae > Streptophyta > Magnoliopsida > Lamiales > Oleaceae > Fraxinus > Fraxinus floribunda. The sequence goes on from CAIGRS010020352.1 coordinate 18,892, forward strand.
GTCACCACCTAACAGAAGTGATAGATGTGTCTCTCTCACACTCCACCTAATCAGAGTCTTTTACAGATAAAGGATTCCAACATTTGATCACCTCTCCACTCGTGATCCAAATGTCACGTTCTACATCCCACGGTACAAATCACCAATGTACCCCTAGGCATCTATACTACATCTTATCGAAGGACATACAACACACTTTTACCACCACAAAGGTTAAAGCTCAATTTAAATTGACCCACGCACCATAAGGTTACTCTAACACCAATGTTAAAAAATCCATAAAAAATTTATCCTACAAAGGGAAGGGTGTGGGTGGCACTCATAAGGAGAATAAAAGAAAGAGTCGGTTACTTCACTACACTTACAAAAGAGGCTCACACAGAAAATAAAGATAATCATCACAGGTTGCCGCGCATAATTTCACAAACCACACATGCTCACAAAGATGAAGGAGAAAATGGCTGTCCCTTTTACTTCTCACTACTACACTCTCTTACACCACTCACCGAGCAAAAAAGAGCACGATATAGATCTCAACTCACTATGCATGACACATTACACAAAATAATAAGATCACTCCAATTCATGTCAATGCTCATATCAAACACATTGAAATGCAACATATAATCATGCAACAGAATTAAGTGATCACACATGCTGAAAGGATTATATGTAGATGCATATGCAGTAACAAAGTTTGCTCTCAATAAACCTCACATAGGTCATCACTCGACCTAAAGATAGAATTCGTCTCACCATTCTCCTCATCTTTACTTTTATTATCATTCATAGGACAATATATTTCAACCATGTCCAAATTACTACGGTTAAAACATATCTTACTTTTTACACTCGCCTTAGACCTACATTTACTATCAAAAGTTTTTTTTAAAAAAAAAAAAAACATTTTCATTTTGCCAAATTAAATAATCACATTTTTCATTAAAACAGCACAACTCAAAACGTGTTTTCATTTTTACCAAAAGGTACACAAAACACAATATGCAACAAAACCACGACCACATGCAAAGTACAAACACAATTCACACAAAATGGCCAAATAAACTCTTCTAAGATCACGTTCAATTCTAATAATGAAAAATAAATTGATAAAAAATTCACGAAAAATTTAAGACAAGTAATTCCTAAATCTAGTAACAGGTAATGGTTACCCTTTATGGTAACCACAATCCTAATGTCACCCCCACACGAGGACTTCTAATGCGAAAAATAAATCGTTACCCTATACGATAACATAACTGCAATAATAAAAGGGGAAGAACACGATACCGAGCGAACCATTCTGAGTTCGTTAATATCGACATATGCAAATTCATCGTTTTAGGGCTATCACTATCCGTCTCGAAACTTTCAACAACCGCAGCAATATAAAACAATGCCCGACACCCAAATGTCGAAGGGCAAAATCATCCAATTTTCACCGTATCACCCGAAACTGAAAACGGACACCACCATAAGGTTTGCCACGCTACCAAGAATATTTTGCCAAAAGACTTGATCGCCAAAAAACCACCCCATGCATCGCCGCCGACCTCACGAGCCAGCCACCTAGAAGTGCCTCCACCTGCACGTCACGTCGGTGGTCTCCATTCGTCTAACTGACTGCTGGTTTAGCCAGAAATCGCATTTGCAGGTCCGAAAATACGATACCGAGCGAACCATTCTGAGTCCGTTAATATCGACATATGCAAATTCATCGTTTTAGGGCTATCACTATCCGTCTCGAAACTTTCAACAACCGCAGCAACATAAAACAATGCCCGACACCCAAATGTCGAAGGGCAAAATCATCCAATTTTCACCGTATCACCTGAAACTGAAAACGGACACCACCATAAGGTTTGCCACGCCACCAAGACTATTTTGCCAAAAGACGTGATCGCCAAAAAACCACCCCATGCATTGCCGCCGACCTCACGAGCCAGCCACCTAGAAGTGCCTCCACCTGCACGTCACGTTGGTGGTCTCCATTCGTCTAACTGATTGCTGGTTTAGCCAAAAATCGCATTTGCAGGTCCGGAAATCTGAAAAAAAAAAAAAAATAGGGTTGTTTCGGTTTTGCTTTTCTGCCTTCGATTTTGCCAATTTTTTGCCAATTGTGATCGACTTATTTCACAGATTTCTCAACACAAGCTTTGATACCATTTGTAGAATATTGGGCTCATTTTACCAACCAAAATGACACCCAATCAATCGACCCAAAACCTTCAAACTACTCCTCTCTTTGGTTGCTTAAATTGCACCCACTTAGGACACAAAGGGGGAAGGTGTTTGCAGCCACAAAGACTAAAGAACAATGAGAAAATAACAAGACAAGCTACAAGCTGGAAACACGAAGCACACAAGGAGGGAGTCGAGTCTTTCTCTTAATTGCAAAGGCAAAGCACACTTCCAATTGACCAAGACAAGAAAATGGAATATATATTGGATCATTTAGGGTATAGTAATGGGCTGGCCCAATAAGAAAACAATAAGTTAGCCAAATAAGACATTCACTAAATGAGGAACCGGGCCATGAGCAAATCTAATTAAATAGACTGCTTCCAATGGCTCCAAATAGTTTTAGGGTTGGGTCATCAATCTTAGCACAGCTATATTATTAATAGGTTGTAGAATTTTAAATCATCGCCCGAATTTATTGAATAAAAAAAAACCCAACAGTTCGTAAATGAAGATGAAATGGTTCCGACTATATATGGAAGAATTAGGCTTTCGAGTAATTATTGTTGCAAGAAATAATGTATTATGAAACTTAAACAAATTAGCGCGTATAATAAACTCGTGTCTTCGTGGGAGCTCATGGAGCTGGCCTTACGAATGAGTTGTTCTTGCCACTGCTGGTGCAGTTATGGGGCAAATTGAACTAATCGGCCTGGAATGGCCTGCAAAGGCCTATTATGGTGATCCGACATGTGCAATGGGCGTGCACTACTTGCCATACAGGATCGAACCAGAGGAGAGTTCACTTTTGAATGTTTTCGGACGAAATCATACAGTGTTCAAGGACCCTCAATCCTTCAGCTCTGAAGTAGGCAGCCGCAGGGAGATATATCTTAACAATCAGAATGTAGGGATTAATCTTGCAAGGTTTAGGGAGACAATGGTTGAAGCACTTAGTATTTTTGAAGACTCGGATGTATAATTTTGAAGTAATTAATCATTCTCATTACTTACAGAAAGGAAAAGCTTGCAGAAAATACAGATGAACTTATTTATTTTACGTCCTGTTCGAAAATCAAAGAAATAGAAAACGATAAATAAAAACAATAATGAAGTGTAAATAGTGTCCTAAGCAAAAAGAGATGTTGCTCATATGTAACTCACTTCCTTGCAAAACTTACATTTGCCATGTTGCTTTCACTGCCATTTTTTGGAGGGTTTTTACCGTCTACCAATATTTGGGTTTATATTGCCAATGATGGAGCTTAAGGCTTCTGATAGGGCAGAAGTAAAATTTGGGTCTGAGGCAATGGCTGCGGTAGCTGCATTCATCATATCGTGAGAGCTTTCACTACTAAAAGAAGCAGCATCAGAGACTCGGTGGAGAAATCTCGAATGGTTGTAAAGAGCCTGGGCAATGGCCTGTGGCCCCAGCCCAAAATCTCGAGTGAATTGGCCTTGGAGTATTTGCAAGTGTGAATGGGTGGTGGGAGTGTTTGTGAGATCCAATGTAACAGTAGGGAATGGTGCTGAAGCTGAAATTGATGCTAAATTTGCTGTGTAAGGAAGAATAGTTCTAGTAAGCACGTTAGGGTTCATGAATCCATCGGCACTTGGCATTGGCCCTGATAGCAACATCGACGCAGCTGCAGAGGTGGTGGAGGCCATTGTCATGGCAGCAGGGGGCAGCGGATGGTTGTGGTTGCCTTCGTAAGTGGTTGTAAGTACCGAACGATCTTCCACGCACCTTTGCACCTGTCACATAAACATAGCCTTGTGTAATTTACAAAATAAAACTTGTTCTCTTTTACAAAACCTAAAAGTTTTTCCATAGGTGATATCAAATGAATAGTTCAAATCTCACTGCTACCCATTTATAAAAATTATACACGTGCCGAATTAAGAATATCATGGTTGCATGAAGGACGTGTTGAGAATATATACTGGGGATAAATCCATTAGAGTCAATGTACTTTGAACGTTCGTGACTACCGTCTAAGTAACAGATAGCTTAGTGGAATGTCATTTCACCTTTTATATTAGTTAAACTAACAAAAATGGACAAAGTAACCAACCAGAATCAAAGTTTTAAGCTCAATGAACATCTTATAAGTTATAACAGAGTGAAATATATTAGTAACAAACCTAAAACTTTTTCTAAAAGTTCACATGACTATTGAGTGTACCTAATCGTAAAAGGGTGTTTGGTGCGAATTAAAATTAGAGTTTTAGTGGATTTTGATAGAAGTTTTTGAAATGAGTGGTTGAAAAGATGTGAAACTCATTAAAGATGTGGTTGATATTGATTGTTTGACTTTGATTTAGATTAAAATCAGATTTTAATTCGTCTCAAACATGCCCTAAACAAATAACTTCATCCCTTTATTGACATTCTAAGGTTTTTAGACGAGTTGATTCCATATTAATACAATTCAATAATAGAGTGATTAACCCTACTTGCTTGCGCACTGGGCAGCCAACCGCCATGGTACATCGGTAATAAGCTCGAGGGCAGGGGTTTCCTTTTGCCATTTTTTGCCCATACTTTCTCCACTGGCATCCATCAGAGATCTGTGTAAAAAGCTCAACATGAATATTTCTTCACTAAATCAAGACCAGGCGACAAAATAGTTCATTAATGAATAGGAACGAATGATATATAAACAAGATTTTAATTTTTTTCATTGTGTTCTTGTCTCGACTTACCATAGGTGCCTCTGATCGTGCTCGAACTGATACGCGGGCCTTTTTCATAGTGGCTTCTGCGGCTTGATCCATATCCTTGGAAGAAGAATGAAATTTTGGTACTTTATTTGGAATCCATTCTTGAAAATTCTTTTCTGGGCTTTTTTCTATCTGTATTTTTGTCTGAAATTCATCAGCCATTGACTTCTCTTCCATACCTTTTAATACTGAATGTGAACGTTTATCTTTATCATCAAAAATCTGTCAAAATATCACAGTAAAATCAGATCAAAATTACCTCTTTTAGTTCAATATTGAATAAAACTAAACTGTATATTAGTACCAACCTTTTGATCTGCTGCGGTTGCATCTTGAAATTTTTGTTGATTCTGTAAGAGTGTTTCAATTTGCATCTGTAAAGAATAATTTTTACTGTTCATTTGATTCAATGTAGCTCTTAATAGTTCATTCTCCGTGCTCACACGATGTAGCTCGGACTTGATAACTACAACCTGCACCAGAATTCATCTTAAAAAGTCAACCTAGTAAAAAAGATTGTTATTTGATGTAAAATTTACCACAAACACTTACTTTATTGGAAATTCTGGGTGATGCATTATCATCCTCCATAGACTTGTCACTGGCCATAGCTTTTGTCGTCAGAAGATTTGAACCAGTCTATAAAATCATAAAAAATCGAAAAAAATTAAAAATAAAACCTTTGATTTTCGAGAAAAAGGGGGGGGGGGTTCATAGTATATTAAGAATAACTAGCATACGCTCAAGTTAAGATGAAGTTCTTGTTCAACACCATCAAATTTGTTCTCTTTCTTGAATTGAAACGTCGTTGATGCATCCTTAGAACTGTTCTTATCAGCAAAGAAATCCATTTCATTGACAACCCTTTTCTCTCCATGACAATCATGAGAGTTGATAATCACCGTTTGATCGTGATCACGTGAGCCGTCCATAAATACATGCAAGATCAAAATATACAAAAGAAAAAAAGGAAGAAGAAAAACTTGATCTTCAATGGAGAGTCTCCCTCTTTTTCTCTGTCCAAATTAAAGATTTCTGAGAGTCTCTGAGTGCGTATTTAGGGTCTTATTAGAAGTCTGCAATTATATAGGCTTTAATATCCATAGGAAATGGAAGAAAAAAGGGCGTAAGTTGGACCGAACGAGTGAGGGATGGTGTGTCAGAAACGAGTTTGACTCGTTCTCCCACAAATTCACCTTCCCAATTCGCCCGGCGCATTCCACGTTACAAAGAAACGACCGGGGAATAGGAACCTTCTAATAATCAACTCACAATTCAGTACGGCAGAACAAAAGAAATACTACTCATTTATTTCGCAGTACATTGACTAGGAAAGTGAGTCTTTGGCAATAAATTTCATAATTAAATATTTTTCGAAGACGTGTAGATAATTTCGAAATAATTGAACTAATACGTTGGTTCAATCAATATCGCTATGACCTTAAATTATTCAATTGGACAACACAAAATTAAGGATGAGATGAAGAAAACTATGAAAACGAATTAGACGATAAACCCTTCAAGAATATTATATAGCTATAATCATTTTCTTCCGGTGTGAACAGTCGAGATGAAAGTTAAATTTTTCTTACAAGCAAAACGTACAAACAGCTAGAAGATTCTGCCCGATGGAAAAGGGTGTAACCTTGCATTGATTATTTGATCAAATTCTCATGGGGAAAAGACAATTAAACTAGCCCTTTCAAGATAGCTAAATTATGAGATATGGCATCCAAAGTCAAATTTTAACTAGAAGATAAAGAGTCATTTGGCCATTATTTTTGACAATTTCCCTTTCAGTTTGATCAACTTGGCTTAAACACCAATTTATATGACCATGTTTTCGCTCTAACGAGTAGGATTGAGATAAAAATGACATTGACCTGATAATCGGGATAAACGACAAGACGAGAATTTTTTTTTTAAAAAGTCATAAAATAAATTATTTTAATTGTAATCATTAAGAAATAACGGTCATTTTTAAAATACGTACCATTCTATAATGCCTGTAAATTAGTTGTCATGATAACTTTGTATGACATTTATTATGTAGAAAAATGTTTCGTCATGACTTGTAAATTTCGTAGAAAGTCTATCCTTGCTACTTGCGGTGGATTTTAGTGGTAGAGGAGGAAAAAAATGTGCCAAAAGAAGATTAAGGACGTATTTGACGAATTTTTAAAACTTATGAATTGATCAAAAATAGTTTTTAATAATAATATAGTTCATACTCATAATTTTGTCGTCTTATTATCACTGATCACAGGATCATCAATTACACGGAGAGCCAATTTTTTTAATGCCCAATATCGGTTTTAAATTAACTTGATGGACGTGAATCAAACGTATGATCTTCAAATGTAAGACTTTTTTCGAGTTTTGAGTTATCTAAAAATAATTGCTTATTTCAGCTTAGTCAATTTTTCACCTACTCCCATTTAAACTTATAAAACAAGAGACCTAGGCCGTGGACTGCCTATACAGTCATACAGATGTGAAAGATCAACATATTTTGGTGTGTTGTTTGGGAGTGATTATTTGAAAAGTTTTTTTTTTTTTTGAGGGGAAATATATTGTTTAAAGTAAGGAAAAGTTATGAAAGAATGTCGAAGAATTATTTTTTATAAGAATATGTGATTAAAAATGAGTATGAGAAAAACTGATTTTGAGGACCCATTTGGAAGGGATTCCATTATTGTTTATGCTTCTTGTAGAAGATAGAAGAGATTTTTGAGAAAATTAAGTTTGCACTAAAAGTTTTTCTAATAAAATAAAGCACTTTCATAAAATTATTCAAATAAATTTAAAAATAACTTCTTAATTTCAAAAACAATTTTTAACCTTTTAAATCCCATGTCCAATGGGCCCTAAATCATTTTTTAACAATTAAGAGTATATCCAAAAGACTCTCTATTTTTAAAGAACATATTCTACAATTTAGCAGTATTATAAAAAACACGCCTAGCCGTCGCCTAGGCGCGAAGTGTGATGAAAACGTTTCGCCTTGAGCCTAAGCGAAAATTAAGCTGTCAACAACAACAAATTAAGCGGTCAATGTTGTTGTTGACCACTTAATGCTCGCTTAGGCGTGCCTATGCGTTCCTAGCCCAGATTTTTTAAGGAGGCCCAATTTTTACTTTTTTTTAAAAAAAAAAAATAAAATTCACATACCAAACTCAGTAGTCCACTATACCTTCGAACTTCAAAAATTCCAGAAAACTGAGAAAACGGAAGAACGGAAAAAAAAAAAAGATAATACTTTAAAATGAATTAGAATCTGATAAAGACTTAGATTAGATAAAATTTAAGGTACAAGTTATTTACGTTAGGTAACTATGATTTTAAAACTTATCTTTATGTATGAATTATTAAGTAAATATAGTATTTTATAATTTTATATGTTTGGTATGTATTATTGAATTTTTTTTACAATGATTAAAAATTAAAAAAACACTTTTTTACGCCTAGGCTCGCTTAGGCTTGTAAAGCTTGAAGTTTGACCTCCACGTCTAGCCACACTTTACGCTTTTTAGAGCACTGCAATTTAGAGAGTATCCATAAATTTAGAAAGTAAAAATTTTGAAGTACTCCTACATGCTTTTTATATTGAACATTTAATTTTAATACTACTCCCAAAAAAATATTTATCGTTTTTTTTTCCTATCTTTTTTTTTCATTAGTTTTCCTCTAAATTATTATATTATTTTCTTCCATTGAAAATTGAAATAATTTGAAAGCATTAAATTATAGAGAGTTGGTTTGACTCTCCAAACTCACTATCTAAATTAAAATGTTACTTTAAAGAGGTTTTTTTAGCACATTTTTAATGAATGATTTTGTAAAATAGAGAGTATCTTATATTTAAAGAGTCTTTTGAAAATGTTCTAAAAAGTATTTAATTCTACAAAAGCAAAAATCCATAATTACAAAGATTTCAAGGTATACTTTTCAAAAATAAGAAACTTGTGAAAAAAGTAAATCGGGTGTTCGCATTTATAACAATTCTGTTGACTTATTAATTAATTAAACATGTCAAGGTCGCAATAACACATAATTTGTAGTCACGGACCGCATAAGGCTATATAATCAGTTAATCACAAGACACGCATTGTGAGTCACTATTACAAATTTAGTTGCAATTACACATTTTTTAGACAACATATTATTTATTGATTACAAATTATTCATTTTATCGATAACATATTATTTATTGGTCGTAAATTATCCGTGGTTACAACTACATAAATAATCGATCACGAGTCTAGTGGTGAGCCATCTCAAGGCGCACCCTAAACCATTGTAGCAATGGATGAAGTGGTGGTTGTGGTGATGATAACAACGATCAGTGGTGGGAGGCGATGGTTGTGAAGTGGTGGTGACGAGCAACAATTATGATCGCGTTGGGTGTGAATTGTGACTTGGAGAATTAGTAAAATAATAGGTGGGGGTGGGAGTATAATACATTCTAATTTTGAAGGAATAAAGTTAAAATATGATTTTTGAAAGGATAAGTTAAAAATAAACTTCAATAATGGGTTCAATGTTACCATTAAGCTTATGTTTGACAGACTTTAAATAAAAGCGCGTTAGCTTATGTTTGGCCTCCCATTTTTGAAAAAAAAACTCATTTTTAGCTATACATTCTTTCATAAAATATTTTTACACGTAAATCGAAAAAATTTCCTTCCTTTCTAACCATGTATTCTCCAAAAAAATCATTATTCTAAAACACATTTTCAAGATAAGACTCAAATATTGGCTAAGTTACTTTTAAGGCTTAATAATTGATAATCCCCTTCAAACTTGTCCATTTACGACATACCCTCTATCTTTGGAAATCACAGAAAATGTCTTCATTTGAAACATTTTGTTCGAAACACACCTTACTGTCAATATCCATTAGTTTAACCGTTAAAAATAGTAAAAGAATGTCAAAATTTAAAAGGAGTAATACAGTTGGGATCCTAAACTTTTTCATTTTCTTTATTATTATTATTATTATTTTATTTTATTTTTTGCAAATTATAACCAATTTTTTTTATGTGTGCCACCCATAATCTTAAATCTTTAAAATTTTGTTTTCCACCACACCTCACCCTGTCTTTTCCCCCACAAATCCCCCAAGGATCCCAAACCCACCGCCATCCCTTTCTTCAATAAACTCCACAAAAAATCCACCAAAGACTTCACTTCAAAATCATCTAAATCTTTTAAAGGCTTGTGATTAAAGCTCGATCTTGAGGATGAACACTAGTGTTAGGACTTGTATTTTTAGATGTGGCTCCATGGAATTGGTCACCATGGTGAGACGACCCGATCGATGGTGGTCCGCGACCATGAAAGTCACCAGAGGTTCAGGTTTTGGTTGCTAAACCGTGCGCAACCATTGCGTGTTTTTGATTGATTTTGGCCTCAATAGTTGTTGTTTGGATTGGAGATTGTAGGTGGCATGAAACCGTCGGCATGAGGGTTGATTTTCGGAGGCAAAGGTGGCGGCAAGGTGGTGGTTGGAAACTTGAAAGGCGGTGGCTCCATGGAGGGCAAAAATCGCCCTTAGGCTAGAGAGAATTGGTTAAGGAAGGGAATGGATTTTTTTTTTCTTGGAAGGAAAATAAAATTGCAAAAGTTTGAGATTGTGGATGATAGATATAAAAAAAATTGGTTGAAATTTGAAAAAAAATAAAATTAAAAAGTTTGGAATCGAAACTATAATTAAACTCATTTTCAACCATACATTCTCCTATAATTATACACATATTTTAAAAAAAAATATTACTTTTTAACTGTACATTTTTCAAAAATTAATATTCCAAAATACATTTTTTCCATGTATGACATAGTTATTAAACCCGGACCGG
>CAIGRS010020371.1:0-12389 GCA_903798395.1 Fraxinus floribunda
TACAAATTCAAAATTTTATAATTCAAAACAAACAATACTTAAAAAAATTACATCAATATACAAATTAAGCAATGAAAACAAACAATGTCCAAAATTTTAAAAAAACAATGTTCAATTTTTATTTTTTTTTTTAATTTAACTTCGCGGGGCGGGTTCGGGGCAGGGCACCTTCGCCCCGCCACGCCCCGCGACCCGTGGCGGGGCGGCAATCCCCACCCCGCCCCGTCGAGGCAGGTTTTTTTCGCTCCATCCGGGGCGCGGTCCCGGCGGGGCGAGGCGGGGCGGGTTTTTTTGTCATCTCTACTCTAAACACAGTCAATTTTCCATCAAATTATTTGTTGTTATCTCGGATTATGTCAATGCATCCATTAAGCCACAATTTGGCCCCTATTTTTTGCGATAATAATGTTTGGAATAGAATTTTTTCAAGGACGTGTAGTTAAAAAAGAAGAAAAAGTTTTAGATTTACGTGTAATATTATTTTACAAGGGAATGTGTAGTTGATAAGAAGAGAGAAAAAATGGATTATAACTTTAATGGGGGTCAAACGGTGTTAAATTTCTTATGGCAAAGTGGTAAAATCCTTTTACCTATCAACCCATAAAACAATATTTAAAATAACTACATCAATATACAAATTAAGCAATGAAAACAAACAATGTCCAAAATTTTTAAAAAACAATGTTCAATTTTTTTACTTTTTTTTAATTTAACTTCACGGGGCAGGTTCGGGGCGGGGCACCCTCGCCCCGCGACCCGTGGCAGGGCGGCAATCCCGGCGGGGCGGGTTTTTTTCGCCCCATTCGGGGCGCGGCCCCGTCTGGTCGGAGCGGGTTTTTTTGCCATCTCTACTCTAAACACAGTCAATTTTCCATCAAATTATTTGTTGTTATCTCGGATTATGTCAATGCATCCATTAAGCCACAATTTGGCCCCTATTTTTTGTGATAATAATGTTTGGAATAGAATTTTTTCAAGGACGTGTACTTAAAAAAGAAGAAAAAGTTTTAGATTTACGTGTAATATTATTTTACAGGGGAATGTGTAGTTGATAAGAAGAGAGAAAAAATGGATTATAACTTTAATGGGGGTCAAACGGTGTTAAATTTCTTATGGCAAAGTGGCAAAATCCTTTTACCTATCAACCCATCAAAAAAAATGCTAAACAGTAAACAACAGTGTTAAGAAAGAAGAATTTATTTTACAGTTTCAAGCCACATGTTCTCAAAACTAGCCTTCGTGTTGCTAGTAACAGTCCATTTGCCTCCGTTAGCACACTCAGGATCTTCCCATTTGGGCTCCATTCCAGCTTTGAACAAGTAAAATTCAGCAGTTGTTGTCAACTTGCTTGGCCTAAATATCTGATCATATAAACTGCAGGAAAATTCACCATTTCAAAACATAATAAAACCAGCTTCATACCTTCTAAGGAAGTTCAACATACTTCCACACTAAGAGTTCTGTACAGCACACACGATTTATCATTTTTAGTAAATTTGAACACCTAATAAATATCAAAGATAATATCTAATTCATAAAGTGAAAAACAGTTCTATTGCGGGGGATATTTACCCTGCAATAACAATGTCTTGGATTTCATGTTTAATCATCACAACTAATGATCTCACACACCTCTTTTTCTTTTCTCCTTTTCCTATTCTCTAATGCTATTTAGAATCATTTAAACCCTGTTGAATACCAAAGAAGTGAGTAGAATCAGTCCACTTACCCATTTAGTTTCACTTATTCAGGAAAAGATCAAGTATGAGCAGGTGGACTTGATGAGGCAGAAGACTATGCTAAATACTTCTTATTAAAAAGTGAATTTAAGATGCATGTACTCAAATGAAAGGATTTTGGTACCATTTCTAGCCTTTCCTAAAGTCCAATTTAAGATGCAGGACCTATATGGATTCTAGAGCTAAAAGTAGAATTTTGATTGGAAAATTGATTTAGGTTGATGGATATATTTCTAATCCCATTAAAAAGTACTAATTCCACGTAAAATAAAAATATGGACAGTGTTTTCACTAATTTAAAATCGGATTAGTCAAATCGAAGTTCACAAAATAGAGGCTATCTCAAGAAGAAAACAAAAATACATGTTTGGTCAAGCACAAAAACACAAAAGGAGAGCACATTTGCTGTTATTAACAGATTTAGAGCACATGATACTCTATAAAATAATAAATAAAAATCAAAAGCGTATTTTGAGCATATAAATAAATTCCACCAGATTATACAAAATTTCAAATTTGAATTGAGTACGGTTCAATAAGTTTATTTGATAAAGTAGACAACAAACACATATTACAACTAGAAAGATAATGCTCTGGAGCAAACATCATTAACAGGGTCAGATGCAAGGGATACAAGATGAGACAAAAAGCAAAATCAGGCAAACATGTAAAGATGAAATAAAAACCACAAGCATTAGCAATAGGATGAAAATCTATTAGTGACTTCATAAAGGTGTCAAAGACTCTAGAATAAGCTTCTAGCCCTTACAAGACTCGCCTTTAAGAAAACTACATAAAATGGGTAAATAACAAAGTATTACATAGAAAAATCCTATTTTTATGTAGTTCTAGACAAAGCCTAGAAACCAATACTTAATTTTATGTAGTTCTTCAATAGCAATATTGTACAGAGCTTTCACAACTTCAAGGTCAAGTCCAACTAGTTGGGGTTAACATTGTCACCACCCCTGTTGACATGATCAACCATTATCCTATTGTCAATAGGTTGTACAAAATTTTGAATGTGAAACCCAGTACAGTAAGTGAAACGTTTTGCCTTGTTGAATTTTTGAGAGGTTTGGTCCTCAGGTCAAGTCCCAGCCTCCTTGGACCTAGTAAAAATTGTGAAGCATTTGTGCTAGCTCTTATGGGTGAACAGAAGTTAGAAATTTGGGTAGGCTGCGAAGCAGATGCACACGGGCTTATACGAGTTTGGAAGTTTGATTGCTGGGCAGGATGGGCAGAAAACAAACTCAGGCTTACAGGAAAAAGTGAAGAAGTGGTCCAGAAGGCTGTGAGGTAAACCTTGAACGGAAATTTGGGGTTTTGGGAGAACAGAAGTTTGATGGCCGGGTGGTCTGTGAAACAGACATACCGGGCCTCACAGTAGAAAGGATATGAGGCAGTCTGGAAGGTTGTGGGGCAACACTTGATCATGAAGAATTTGAACAGAAGTTCGTATCATTTTGAAATGACATGAGATTTCTCTCAGATTGCCACTGCTGTGAAGTGCCGTTTTCTGGCACGAGACAGATATTGAAGCATAAGGCTTGTGCTATCAAAGAAAATTTGATCGCACACAGAACATGGAATTAGAATTTCATGACTGTCTTTCCATTAGATTTTCAATTATTGAATACTTCTGTAGCAATAGTTTAACTTGCTTGACACGGCTAAATTAATATAAAAGATCAGCGGAAACTGAAGACTTGGGGCAGAAAGGAGGGCACTTTACAGATTAGACGAGTGCAATGGAAAAAATCAAACCGAATATAAGGAACTAAGAACAATGGCCAGAGAACAATGCATAACAGGATACAGGAAGAAGAAGGTTTGTACTTCTCACAAAGGGAGTGCAATTTTATACACACCCAGCTATGACTACACAACAAACAAGCATTGAATGTGCAGCTATTTTTCCAGTCAAACATCAAATCTCATTATTATTATGAACAGATAGATTTGCAAGTTCTTTTGTCTTAATCACGAAACAGTATCATTGCAAAATTTCAAGCATGCATTGTCCATCATGATTTAACCATACCAACAAATAATCTTCCTCGGAACATGTTAGGACTTCTGTAAGTTTCACCTAAAAAATCAACCATGTCTAAAATCTTCTATCTAAATATTAATCTCAAATCATTTCATATTTTATGGGAACATGTTAGGACTTCTACAAGTTCAACCACCTAAAAATCAACCATGTCTAAAATCTTCTATATAAATGTTAATATCAAATCATTTCAATATTAAAAAGTTGAATATGCATTTAAAAAAGCTAAGAGGTTAAAGCTCCAAATCCTACAATAATGTTATTAATTATTATATCAGCTGTTGTAAGAAATAAGGGGTCCAGGGCCATTTCTACTCGACATAATTTTAAATATAAGCATTTAAAAGCATAGTGATAGATGTCATAACAGATGTAATCATTGCAAAAGACAATGGTTATTGCACAAATTATTGTACCCGCCAAGTATGGTTAGAGAAATTTAGAGATCACATAATTATTTCCATACTTATAGCCAGATATGGAAAAATTAATATCATTTACTAGTGTAGGTACATAGATGTTTAAATTGGAGACATTTTGCCTATGTAAGACAAGGCATAATCGCCCCTCAAGGAGCTTTGAGGTGTAAGCCTAATTCAAAAGAATATAGAAGTACAAAAATATGTTCATAATAAATTATTCTCTCTTTAAAAATCCATAGTAAAT
Source organism: Fraxinus floribunda (assembly GCA_903798395.1). Taxonomy (NCBI): domain Eukaryota; kingdom Viridiplantae; phylum Streptophyta; class Magnoliopsida; order Lamiales; family Oleaceae; genus Fraxinus; species Fraxinus floribunda. The sequence continues at coordinate 4,462 of CAIGRS010020371.1, forward strand.
CAAGGAATAAAATTAAAAGTTTAGCATGCAAACATGCATAAAAGAAATCAATAAAATAAAAATAGCCCAAAAAGCTAAGACTAGTAATAGAATGTCCAAAAATGCAAGAGAAACAGGCAAAAACTTAGTCATCTAAAGCTTCACTAAGTTGAGGTGTAAACCTCTGTAAATTGAGGCATAAGCCTCGCAAATGGAAATTGGGTGGGTTCGAGGGGTTTTAAAGCCTCTAGTAAGGAGGGATTCGAGGTGTAAGCATCAAATAGTTTTTTTAAACAGTAGGTATGTGATAGACTCCTACAAGTCTAAATACCTTAGAATGATCCGGAACAATTGAGAAGCACATTCAGTTAGGGGTAGGGGTAGTTTGGGGAGTAAGGGAGGAAGTAGTAGTATAAATGTAATAGGAGAGAGAGCATTATGAGCATGCAAATATTGAGTAGTGGTTGAGCCAATTAGGAGAGAATCCAGCCTCTCAAATGCTTGGAATTGTTCTTTCAATTTCTATTTCCAGTTTCTATGAATTTTAATAAATCTGTTTACAATTCAGCAAATCAATATAGTTCTACAATTTCTGCAATTATTCATCCATTTCATGGAAGACTCAGGTGGTTTTTATCAATTGGTATCAGAGCATCGGTCTTAAGACAATGGAAACAAATTTCAGTAAGGAAATTGAAGAGAATTGGGGCACAATATTTAATCGATTAGAAAAGATGATAAGGTGACTGGAAGGAGATCGAGCAAGGGATTCTGGACTGGATTTACAAGGCCGGCTAGAAACATCAATATTCTATGGAGAAGACACAGATCGGTGGGTGTCGGAGGCTGAGAAGATTCTCTCCAAAAATCAGTTATCGGAGACAGAGAAAATCGAGGCGGCAACAGCCTGTTTTCACTGGCAAACATGGAATTGGTTTCAGGAGGTAGATCAACTGCGACCGGTGCAAACATGGGATGAATTGAAAGAATTGATGTTGGCTCGATTTCCCGAAAATAAGCTCTAGTGAAGAAGTATCGACGGGAAATCATAGGAGTGTTGTAAACTGCGAGACGGCGGTGAAAGAATGCTCGTGTCAACTGCAGGTTAGTCCAGAACCATCGCCGGAGGTGGAGAAGGGATGTGAGCATGCCGTAGAAGGTGTCTCTGTGATTGGGCTGGATCAGGAGATGAAGAAAAGGAAAGCAAGCTTTGTCAAGGGGCTGGCAGAAATGGCTGAAATTCATATGAACAAACCACTGGGCTTGGTTTCGGAGTTGACCCATACAATTGAGGATAATCTCTCTATAGTGCACCTGGCACGTTAAAAGGTAAGCCCATGTTAACACCAACCCAAGCCAATACTTCTACTTTTCCCTTCCCTTCCCTTCCAATCACGTTACATCCCCTCTACTACATCCCCAAATTTCTTTCCCAAAAGCGGAGCATCTGTCAGAATCAATCCTTCAATTAGCAGCAAAGAACAAGTATTTCTGTCGCCGGAGAAGTATAAACGCCGAATTGCAAAACTTCCATCACAGTGGAGAGCGGAAGCCACATCAGCCGAAACCACCATCTTCCCTGAAATTCCCATCAGAATCAAAGACGAGGGAGTGAGCACGGTTGGTCAAAGTCGCCGTGAGAAAACCGCCATCAGAGGAAATCGGAAATTAATTGGATTCTCATCTGAGGTACTGGCAGCTCCATTGCAAGCAAATTCTGAAGCATTAATGGAGGGCCAAACTGGGAATGGGTTGAAGTCGGAGGTAAAGGCCGAGATGCGGGTGTTGTGGCCTAATGGGCTCAAACAATTGATGGAAATGGATGACAGAAATTCCTTGATCCAAAATCAGTGGGGTGGAGGCAGCCCAAAAGAAGGTAGGTCTTCCATCATTTCGGGCCAACGGATGAATTCAAACTAGGTCCAATGCTTCTTTTCAAATCCAGGACATCTCACCTTCCACATGAGATCGCCTTCACCAAACTTCCTCCTGAACGGTGCACTGGCAATTTGGTTAGCTGAATCAGGACCGCTGGCCACCGGAAAAGCCAATAATCCAATTTTTGAAAAGGTGACTAAAGTCGGATTGCAGTCCATGGAACTCATAGGTCAGATTAGCCTTCATCAAATTTCACTCCTGATATTAGACGAGACTGAAAAAATAGCTTGGGAATTCGATGATAATGTGTTTGGAGGGTTATGTAGTGACAAAGGTGGCGGGATTTTTGACACCAACAATGATAGGGAGGTTGGTGACACGTTAGGATTGTTAACTAATTCGATAGTTACAGAAGAAGGGGTCGCAGAGATGATTGGTTATGGTACTATCCACCAATGTATTTCGATTCGTCGGGTTCAATTTTTTGATAACTCGAAAAGGGGTGCGATCGGATATGGGGTTTTCATGGACAATATACTAGAAGTTAACAAGTCTGACAACTTCGTCGGGATGAAATATCATTTCTCTACTCTGAACGTGATGGGCATTGTAAAGGAAATGGTGTGGGTGTATGATGAAATAAGCAAACCACAACTCCTCCCACCTTGAGGACAAGGTGGATTTCGGGGGGCGAGTAATGATAGACTCCTACAAGTCTAAATACCTTAGAATGATCCGGAATAATTGAGAAGAACATTCAATTAGGGACAGGGGTAGTTTGGGGAGTAAGGGAGGAAGTAGTAGTATAAATGTAATAGGAGGGGGAGTAGAATGAGTATGCAAATATTGAGTAGTGGTTGAGCCAATTAGGAGAGAATCCAACCACTCGAATGCTTGGAATTGTTCTTTCAATTTCTATTTCCAGTTTCTATGAATTTTAATAAATCTGTTTACAATTCAGCAAATCAATATAGTTCTACAATTTCTGCAATTATTCATCCGTTTCATGGAAGACTCAGGTGGTTCCTATCAGTATGTTCCTTTTTACGATTAAACCCCAGGCCAGACGTGGAAAAACCTTGTATTGCATAAATCAAAGTTATCATAGATTCATAATTAATATTATCTAGAGCTTGAATCAATAAATGAGTCACTCGTCTATATACAACAATAGAAGTTATAATTTTAATGGTGTTTTGAAAGGCTAAATTTGGTATTAAGGCATTTTCATCAGGTGAGGTGAGGCATAAGTCTTAATGTGATTTAAGTTGTAAGCCTCAGCTTTAAAAAAATAAAATAACTCAAAACTCTACAAAATTATATGCATAATAACCATTATCTATCTAAAAATTAATAAAAAAAAATAGCAAATAATATATTTTTTAAAATAAAACAGACCAGATAATCACCATTATATCCATCACAGGCCATACGCAACTCAGAAGTTGCAGCTTCACATGGTGGAGGGGTTTATCACAGTTCAATTGTACAGGCTAGAGAACACCTACATCAGTTGCTCTCCTCAACATTCGCCGATTCATTTTTTTTTTTTAAGTTTTTAGAGCTTGTTTTCGTTTAAAATAGCAAAGACAAAACCATTATATACAAAACAAATAACAGCATAAAAGTTGAGGCCAGCAAAAATATCCACGGCTAGACAAACCAGCACATACTCGGCTGCCCAAAGGAATAGCCTTGAGGATTGCCATCAATAAGTCAAAATGGACCGCCAACAAATCCACCTTCTAACTCTTATTACTTCTCCATTCCGTAAATGTATGATATTATAAATGTGACCGAAATGTAAATTTCGAGGCACTTGAGGTGACCCTCAAGGCATAAGTGTTGGGAGCTTCTTGAAACAAATTTTTTTTTCAGAATAGCTTGTTCAAACAAACATAACTAACACACTACATTAATTGACTTAGATATCAAAAAACTCCAATTATATTGCTTCAAGCCTGTCAAATATCCGAATAAAATTAGAGAGTCGTAGTAGGCTGACAATTGACATAAAATTACCACATCTTACAGTTACAGCATGAATCTTCCATTACATTTCATTGGTGTCCCCAAAAGACCAAACCAAGAATGGAATTCTGTACCATATCTACATCATAAAGTTACTCCGTTGTCCATTAATTAATATTCTTTTTTCGACTAAACAAGGTCAAAAAACATAACTAATACTCATCATCAATTGATTTAGATATAAAAAAATCCACCTATATTTCTTCACGACAAATCAAATATCCGAATAGAATTAGAGAGTTGCAGCAGGTTTTCAACTGACAAAGTGTCCCCTGGTAGAGAAGGATTGCATCATATATCAGGTGCAGCAAAAAGTGGGCAAAGATTAGATTCATACCAATGAAGCACAAAAACTCCCTAGGGTTGAGTATATGTCAAGACATGTTCCCTTGAGGTCATGTGATGCAATATGTAAGGCATTGGAACTTATGACTCATAGAGACCATTATAAGGACTTAAAGGAATAAGAACAACTACATTAGAGGAATTCGAAAGTCAAGTCATACAGACAATTGAGCTCAACCCCAATCGTGCCAATTGTGCACTCTTGAATTGCGATGAGTAGATCTCAAGAGGGCCAAGTTGGGAACTTCGGTAATTCCAAGCTTTATCTCTGTAGATGGGTCTCAATTGAGGTCAAGTTGGACAGAGATAAAGAGGGTTGAGTTAGACTGAGAAATGAACTCAATGGCTGTTAACCTGAATAGGAATCGAGTAGTATTCTTGGGTATTTTAGTAAATTTATAACCAAAAGAACACTTTTCAAATGAGGAAATTTGCAAAAAAGGCCGTGTCGGGAGAGAGAAAACGAAGAATGGCCCTTCTTTACTGTTTTTCTTACAAACTATTAAAATATTATAATTCAAAAATGTCTTGCTTCCTTTTAAATTGTTTCTTCTATTGGCACCGTCTTTCATGAATAGAGAATGTGAGAAAGTTGGAACTCTGTAATCTTCTCTGCCTTCACTGTCAGTTCTGGCACTGTATCCACCATTTTTTCCTCATAAAAACTCAACCATTGGACAGAGCTTCAAGGATCAAGAAAAATATCAAGAACAGATATAAGACTATTTTTTTTTTTTTTTGCAAGGTTAAATTGAACATTTGACCTAAAAGGCCTTTTAAATGAATAACTAAAAGGTAACTATTTTTCACATTAATATAACCTTTAAAGAGAGTTATTATAAAAAAATAAATAAAACATGTCCTTTTCAATTCTGATACCTATTCCCAGTGGGAGCAAACATGACAATGCTGCATTTGAATTCTGATTTTCATTCCAGGACAAGGTAACCTGAATTTGATTCCACCGATGGCAAACCAGACAAAGCACAGCCTTAATAAGCAAAAAAAGATCATATACAGGTAGTAAAAAGAAAAACAAATAGAGAAGATAACACGAGTAAAGAAATGAACAATAATCACACACGACACGATACGAGAACACTGAAACAGAGAAACTTCATAAAGATCTTAAAAGTAATAGGATTCTACGCTCAAAAAAAGTATTGATGTCTCAAATAATTTAAATCCATAAAAATCATGCTAAACATATATATACAGAACCGGATGTATTCGTACCACCAGAATTCTTCGACAGTGTCGAAAGTGTAGACTTTCCGAAGATTCCTATCCCAGTCGGCGGGCTGTTTCGCTTTTGATAAGTTATTATACCAGAACGTCCACTTCCTCTCCAGTTTGTGCGGCTGCTTCTCCGTCACCTCCGCCGCTGGAACTTCTATTGCTGCTTCGGTTGCCATTATATCAATCTGGTTACCAAATCGGGTTTCTCTCTCTCTACAATTTGGTTTTGCAGAGGGGAAAAGAGGGATACTTTTTTCACGGGTCAATTTGTAGAAAGGCTATCGATGGGATTGGTTCAAGTTGGGCCGAAAATAAATGCAGTTGAGCCGGGATGTCTGAAGATAGGTTAAACAAAATAAAGGGAAATTATAAAAAATCAGATGTTTATTTATTCAAAAATCAAGTTTTTTATTTTAAATATTAAACATTTAATCTATTCAAACCCTAAACCAACTCATTTCTCTCTCTCCCTCCCAATTTATTCATCTCTCCACTCTCTCACCCGTCGCCAGTATCGCCTCCACTGCCACCTTCTCCTCACTCCCACTCCCACTCTCCTTTTCCCTCCCCTTCCCAATGCATTTACATAGGCACATCCATGGATTGGTGAGGCAGATAGAGAGAAGATTTGCGGATTTTTGGATCGCCAGAAGCTAACATTAGAGGCGTGTACTCACGTCGCCCAAAACGAGCAGCTTCCACTTAGAACAGTGGTTTAGGTGCTATTTTTCGAGCAACTTCAGCTCCGGCATGCCATCACCGGTGGTTTGCTGGAGGTTGAAGCCGGTCTAACGGAGGCGCACAACGGAGGAGAAGAAGAGGTGGTTGGAGGACTTCGCTGACACGGAGGTTCGGGTGCAAATTCATGACCCAAGTGTGTGACTCCCATGAGCCGGCGGTGACTGAGACCAGAAAAGGTCGTAGCCACCACCACCATCAGTAGGCCCAAAATTTCTCTAGTATTCATTTTTTGTTGTGTAAATACTTTATTATGGGATTTTTTTTTTTGTTTTTAATTGAATACTTCATTTATAAATTTTATATGGGATATTTTATTTCTTTTGTTTGAGTTTGTGTAAATGTGGACGAAACTACAGTTGTGGTAAATGGATTGAATTGTCCGAGTAAACTCTCGGATTATGGATCTGTGGTGGCCGTTCGTGTGATGGTGTTTTGATGGGGGCCGACGATATTGGTGGTGTTGTGCAGCGGTGGTGGTTGTTCTTAGTGTGTGTGGTTTCAGTTTCAAATTTTCAAACTATAAACCTATTTTTGAATTTTCAAACTATGAATTGGGTGCGGTTGTATTGTGGTTGAGTCTATCACCGATCTGTGCGTGTGGTTTTCTCGGTGGTGGTGATTTTGGTGTTATTGTTGGTTGGGCGTAGTGTATGTGTGTGTGTGCAATGTTCGTGGTGGTACGGTGCAGTTGTGGTGTTATTGTGGTGTGTTTTTGTGTTGTTTGGGGTTTTTAGGTGGGTGGTGGTTGTGGGTGGTGGCGGTGTTTTGTGTGGTGGTGGTGGCTGAAGTAGTGCCGTGGTATGTGACCAAATATTTTGTTATATGTGATCAAGTATTTAACTGTGACCTAAAAATTTGACAATATGTGACCAACAAATTTGAAAATATGTGACCAATGAAATTAACCATTTTTTATCTGTGACCTAAAAATTATATAATCTGTGAGTCTGTGATCGTAAAAAAATTTGTGATCAATTAATTTGAAAATTTGTGACTGTGTGACCTATAAATTTTGATATGTAACCAACTAATTTGNAGTTGTCGGAATCGGAGCAGTCGCCGGAACGATCGGAGAAGAGTGGTGGTCGAAATGGTCGTCGAAATAGTCCCCGAAGTGGTATGTGTGGTGCATGTGGGATGTGTTAATTATATTATATTAGAATTAAATATTTAATAATAAATTGATTTAATAATTTATTATTTCATAAATAAATAAATAAAAACCTGATTTTTGAGTTTTCAAACTATAAACATGATTTTTGATTTGGTGTAAAGTATACACCTTATTTATGAATTTTTCCCCAAAATAAATGGGAGAACTTAAAGGGGGGCGTCTATTCAATTTGATTTCTGAAAATTTTGATGAACTCTTTTTAAGTTATGATTTATGTGAATTTCATGGTTTTTTTAAAGATTTGTATAGAATTAGTGGAAATCTTTTGTAAACTTTTATAAATTTTCATTTTAAAACTTCTAGAGGCATTTGTAGAATTCAAAAGATTTTTGAAGACTTTCATTTGAGATAAAATTTATGTAGATTTAATATAATATTATGAAATTATCATATATGCGGTTATGCTTCTCACAATTTCCCATTTTCCTTCCTTTTCCCCCATATAATAAAAAAATATTTTAAAAAGAATAAAAATTTAAGATCTTAAATAATTAAATAATTATTATTATATATAAGAAATAAATCTAATATTCAACATTAT
>CAIGRS010020390.1:0-13430 GCA_903798395.1 Fraxinus floribunda
CCCAGCCCACTTAATCTTCAAAACTAGACCAACCCAACTACTCCAGCCCAAAAAACGACCGACACAACACTCCACCCCAAAGCCAGAAGCCAAATCGCACCGAACCCGCTCACTGGACGCACTCTGTTGCTCACCTAGAGGCGACCGACCATAGTTGCGTCGGACTCACCGTCGATTGCTCACCACAGCACACCCCGAAATCACGCCAAACACAACAATGAAGGACTCCTAACTCCGACACACAGACTGCCGTCTGCCGACCACCTCGCCACTACCACAGAAACGCCGGAAATTACCACATAAGGCTCCGACAACAAGAAGCCACACCAGACTCAGAGATCCGCAACCAGAAGCAGGACCTCTACGCAACTACAAAAATAGACAAATCGAATCCCTAAATCATCTCCGTAACATTTTTATTGTCAAATTAGCCCTTTTTGATAAAAAAAAATATAAAAAAAGAAAGAAAGAAAAAAGAAAAGAAGATATATGTGAGACATCTTTCACTCTGCCATTTGTAATAGATTATTTACAAAATATGTATTTCTTTGGCTTAATTTCTTTGCATATTCTGGTATTGATTTGTTCTTAGTTTCTGTTTCAAAATCAGTTGCTGGAGGCAGAGATAGTGAGGCTAAATCATCTTCGTGATCGTGCTAGTGAGAAGGGGCATAAGAAAGAATATCCTTTCTTTATTATTTTGCATTTTAGAGCATGGAGTGATGTTTGTGCTCCGAGTTCAATAAAAGCAATGTAGTTCCTGTACGCCTAAGGAGCTAGAAGTATAAATTTCTATTATATTCGGACATGATTCACAGGTTAAGAGATGAAGAGGCTCCATCAAATTTTTTCCTCTTGATATAGTATTGCTTGAAAAGGAAAACAAAGAATTTACTGAAAGGTGGTTTTGGACATAGTTGACATGATAGCACATCGCCAAATGCACTTCCTAGAATTGGGACTATAATTGATATATTGGTCTTTTCGAGAGGCCAACGAGCTGCAGAGTGAATCATGTCACTTTCCATACTGTATTAGTAATATACAATGCATATGCTTCAATCCATCTTTTGTCAAAAACAACATTCTGACTTCGACATTATCAAGTCCTGAACATGGATAAGAAATGATTAATAATGAACTTGGAATTGTGTGTTTAAAGGTGACATGATGAATTTACATGTGGGTAATAACGAGAATTCATTTGCTTGAGTTCATTGCTTGCATGATTTGAGTCAATTGTTCCTGTTCTAACATGTACGGCTTAGATAAATCTCCATCATTGATTATTGGTTTATTTTTCTTCTTCTTCCTCCTCTCTCTCTCTCTCTCTCTCTTAATTCTTACTGTGTCCTCAACTCTGATGTTGTTTTAGCAATGCAATTCACAATATAATAGAAGCTCCAGGTTAGCAGTCATCCATGATTCCACTTCTCTTATTTTCTCTTGTTAAGAGAAGAATTACCAATGCAAGTTTGGGTGTGTTTATCTTCTCTTTTTTCTTGTCACTGCAATGTTGACATGACAAAAGATCTTGTCTTTGTCTCCTGGCTTTCTTGACTATCTCACGCTCAGAGAGTATGTAGAAAAGTTACAGCTTTTGAAGTCTACCGAGGAACGCCAACGGAGACTTCGTGAAGTTCCAGAGATTCATGCTGATCCAAAAATGGATCCAAAATATGAATCAGAAGATGATGCCGAAGGTGGTACTAACAGTAAGCAAGGTATGTAACATTATTTAGCTTTTATACATGGAACTTTTTTGTCTTTCCATTAGTTGTTTCATTTGCATTTCTTGTTAATTAGGATTCTCAGTGATGCTGGTCATATTATGCAGATGGGAATGTGAGGCCAAATGTTTCTGGATTTACTCGAAATGGAAAGCAACCTTTAAAAAAAGGTGAGGTTTGAAAAATTATCCAGTGATAGATCATATATAAGTTAAGAGACCCTGTAACTTAATTATAGAGTTCTGTAAATATATCTTACTCAGGTAAAGAAGAGGGATCTATCCAGACAAAGAATATGAATGAGAGAGCTGATGCATCTGGATCATACTGGTCACAGAAACATGCAAGTCCAGTCAATATCAGTATATTAGCAAATGGTGGCAGGAGTGATCAAGCCATGCGGACTTCTGGATCAGAAACTTCAACAGCTACCGTGTCCTTGGAAAATTCACCTTATGCTAACTATACTGAAACTGAAAAATTGTGGCACTATCGTGACCCTAGTAGTAAAATTCAAGGACCATTTTCCATAGTGCAGCTGCGTAAGTGGAGTACAACTGGACTCTTCCCGCCTGATATGAGGATATGGACAAATAATGATCAATATGATTCCTTGCTTCTGACTGATGCTTTAAGTGGACAGTTCCATGGATCATCAGAGGTACTGTATAACTTCTCTGCACAGTCGCAGGAACTTGGGGCTGCCCCTGATAATAGATTACTTAAGTCCGACACTGGGGGGAGTGAGGATATAAATAAAACTGGTAGAGACAGTAATCAAACAGAGGCAGCGTTGCACTGTAGTAATTTGCACGCTTTGTCCAATAAAAATACCGAAATTGTGAGGCCAGATGGATCTTGTTCCTCGTGGCCACAATGTTGGGATTTGTTGAATGAAAATAATTCCTGTACTGGCAAAGTCCAAACAAGTAATGTGGCTCCTTCATCAAGTGTTGGGCAAACATATATAGCTCATCTGGATCGAGGCCACAAAAGTGATGGGTTTGACTATGGTTCACAATGTGGAGACAAGAATACAAGGGGACCAATGGAAGTTCAGATGAGTGGTGGGCATGATTATGAAGATCAATCTAATAATCAGATCCAACTTGGTCAACCTTCTAAAGAAAATGTGAGATCTTCACCCATTAATTTAAACTCGAGCATCATGGATTCTACCTCTGATCTTTCTGATGTGGCCAAGCTGCCTAGCTCATCTAAACAGGATGGCTACATTGACATCTCAGATCTTCCTAGTCCTACACCCAGGACAAGCAACAAGGATTGTGAAGTTCAGACAGCTGAAAGACAGCCATCAATGTCTTCAAATTCTCCGATGCAAAACTCAGATATCATGGAGGTGCCAACTCCTACCCCCAAGTCAAACAATGAAGATCAGGGAGATCAGGTTGCTGTGACTAAGAAATCTGCGTTGACGAGTTCGCCTGCTCCAAATATTGGCACTAGTTGGGGCAGTGCTTCTAGTCTAGTAGTGACTGGGGCACAACTGCCTGAAATGGCCGATGAATGGTGTGGATATTCCCCTACACCTGCTAAACAATTTGTGGAGGAATGGGATTCTGATCTTGTCCCTTCATCTTCGCTGAAACCTCCTGAAGTTACACATGCACATTTTACTACTGCAACTTTAGATAGTAACCAACTCAGTCAGTCTCCTCCATCCCTTCATGTCCCAACTTTACCTGATTGGAAGATGTCAATTAATGAGCCGATTGAGTTTGATGCTTTGGGTGAGGATTCAGTATCAGATTTGTTAGCTGAAGTTGATGCTATGGAATCACAAGGTGTCTTCCCTTCTCCCGCTTCTGCCATGAAATATGGTAAGGAATTGATGGAAGATTTTGAAGATGATTGTTTTAGTTCAATTGATGATTTCAGTCCTATACCTGATCCTGGAAAAAGTGATGCATTGAGCTCCACGGAGGAGATACAGCTAAATTGTCAGTTTGCCATGGGATGCAAACCAATTGATGCATCTAACTCTAATGCTCTTGATCGTTTTAGGAGGTCTAGTGTACATTCATCTGCAAGTAGTGAGGGAGAAACTAGTTTCCCAGTTTACCAAGGGGAAGCTGGATCAGAACTCCATCCTCCTGCACCAAACAGCACGAGTCAAGACATGGTTGGAACAACTATGACTCTTGGCACTGGATCAGAAGCTATTGACTCTGGTCGGGTAATGGTGCAGGGTAACATTAATCTGGTGACCGTTCAGGGTAATGTTAATCTGGTCTTGGGAGGACCTTCTCAGGGAATGACAGATCTTGGTTGGGGAACAAACCAAGGGACAGCATGGGGAAATCCAAACGCAAATTGCAGTGCTCCAAATGGAAGTCTACCGTGGGATGGCCAACGAAAATTTGGTGGGGAAAGGTTTACGGGCCCCAGGGATTGGGCATATCAAGGTGGTGAACCTGGATTTGGGAGGGGCAGGCCCACATGGGTTAGGCAGCCTTATGGTGGTGGAGGATATTCTAGGCCCCTTCCCAAGGGGCAGCGAGTATGTAAATTCTATGAGAATGGGCGTTGCAGAAAAGGTGCATTCTGTGACTACCTACACCCATGACTGTTTACTTCAAATGACACTATCTTGCAGATAATTTTTCAGTTTTGAATGACTTTCTTGTGAGAATGTTCATGTTTTTGGATATGAAGTTCATTTGAAGCGTTAGGCACTTGTTGGGCACGCCTATATTTGAACAAGAATGCTGTGTTGATGCTCTCAGATTTTGTAACCAAGACAGGCCCTTGATCAGATAAAGCTGCACATCCTGTGACGAACAGCTCAAAATGAGCTTTGAAATCAGACTAGGAAGTTCCCCATGATGTGATTCCCTCTACAGTTAATCTAAGAGTAAACACTCTAGATGTATTAGCTTGAACTCGACACCAATTTATTGGTTAGAAAATAGAAACTGCAAAATTCAAATATTAGACCAAAATTCCTCGGAGAGTTTAGAGGAAATTAAGGTTGAACAATTATGAATGGAGGAATAAGGGAATTTGTACTTAAATTGGACCTTGTGAACATCGACATCTACGTGGCACGTATGAATGAATTCAATATTAACGTGGGACATTATAAGATTTTACCTGTGACATGTTCCTTTTATTTTTTCGAGTAAAGCTTTTTTACATAAATGCACCGCATTGACTACTGTGTTGTCTTGACCTTTCAGAAGTGGAGAGACTAATGAGTATAAAAAGACGTTACTCTCTTCGTTCGATTCAACACAGTGGACTATTATAATTTATAAGTTTTTCAAAACATCACTTTGATACTTGAGGCGACAAGTCATAGTTGTTGTATTATCGCATAAACCAACTACACATTCTGCATGAACGACATTGTTAGTGTCATAATTTTATCGTTAAAACACTGTTTTTGCACGTTACACTAAATACATTTTAGATGTTCATAAAGTTTTACAATACGAATGCTATTCGAAAGCAAAAGTAAAGGTAAAAACAAAGTTGCATTATTAGTCTCAATTTTTAATATTACAGAAATCTCATTTAAGATTTACTTTTCATACAGGATTTTCTTGGGATGGCTTGTGAATTTTTTTGAGCGGAGCCGGATGGAGATTAAAATATCTCATTTTATAGTGTTATGTATTAATGTTGTAATTGACAATTTTGTAAATAAAAGAGACTTAATTGTGATTTGTATAAAAAATCAAGTAGTAATGTGCAAATAGATAAAGTTAAGGTTTTTAGGTTTAGGGTTCAAGAATTACAAAAGAAGGAAAACACGACGCGGATTTTCGCTAGAATGTCTCCATGGATTAGCTCGAGCGTCAAAAACAGAACCTTTGTCGTTTCCTAACCTACCTATATATATCAAACACCTCAAAACGGTTTTTGTTAAGGTTGAACATTGAGAGAGGTTCATCTGTGAGAGAATTCATATATTTTATCTTTCAACCTTCGTCCTGTAAGATTGTTTTGGTGAGAAAAATATAGTCCATAGAATTCAAATACCAAACATGTCTTTCATCCACATCTGTCAGAGTTTTAAAGATCGAGGGAAGTTGACTGGAGTTCCGTCTGTGAAGAACAATGTGTTCTTCGTTGATCAACGGGAGATAAATGATTTCACAAGGCTAGGAGTGCTGCATGGTAGCAGATTCCATGGAGAGTTTTGGAAATTGCAGCTAATGATTGGTGTAGGAGAGCACGGGATCCACGTAGAGCTGTAGGAATTGCAGTCAGGAGATCAAATAGTACGTATTGTATAGTCTGATAGACTGTAAGTACGTATTGGTGTAGTGGTTTGCTTGGCAAAGTATCCGGACTTTCCTCGATGGGTTTCTCCGTGATCGGTAATACCGTGTGTTGATTTACTGTTTAAATTATATAAATTGCGGTATTCAAATATAGAATTAAAACTGACGTGCATTTTAATCATTTAGAAAATAATTAAAAAGTGACTTGTTGCTATTTAATTCGTCAATTATTTTAATTCCACATATAATACACATTCACCCCCTTTACGTATTGTTAGGATCGAACTACACGTTTTTCAATTGGTATCAGAGCCTTAAATTGATTCCTGACCCTTATTTTATAATTCTAGACGAGTCAGTTACTATCCATGCCTTCGTTCTTTGACGGAAGGAATTATGCCTACTGAAAAGTTCGAATGAAAGCTTTTCTTAAGAATTTGGATAAACGTATTTGGATTAACGTTCAAAATGGGTGGGCTCCACCTACAATAACTGTTGCTGGTGTATTTACACTTACTGATATTCCACTGTGGACTAAAACTAATTTGGATTAATGTAATTGGAATAGTAAGGGCTTTCTTGCCCTGCTCGTGGCTTTGTCTGCTGAGGAATTTAGGGGAGTCTCGATGTGTGAAACTGCTAAAGCGGTTTGGGATATCCTAGAAACCACATACGAAGGAACTAAAACTATTCAAAATTCTAAATTGCATATGTTAACTACTAAATTTGAAGAGATTAGAATGAAAGACGATGAATCGTTCAATGAATTCTATGTGAAGCCGAATGACATAGTCAACTCTAGCTTTAATTTAGGTGAAAAGATCCACGTGTCTAAAACTCTTAGAAAATTCCTTAGATCCCTACCTGAGAGGTTTAAACCCAAGATAATTGCGATAGCAGAAAGTAAGGACTTAGACGCTTTTAATATTGAAGAACTCGTAGGATCACTTCAAACTAATAAACTCACCGTCTTATAGCCTAAAAACGTTAAATCCATCGCCATGAACACCATTAGAGGAGAAGAGAGTGAGTCCATTGATACTGAGACTCTTAGGGACGACGAAATAGCTTATTTAGTTAAAAGATTCCAAAAAGTGATGGGAATAGGAGAAAGCCTCAGGAGCGGAAAAGTAAGATCCCTAATAAATTCTCGAGAGGTAGACGTGAGAAAAACACCTTTAGGACTCCTATTAAGAAATGTCAATCTGTCCAATGCTTCGAGTGAAAGGGATATGGTCACATTAGGAGTGAATGTCCTAATCTGAAGAGGAGTTCGGGTAAAGAACAATGTAAGGCTTTAGTCGTGACCGTGAGTGATAAGGAATCAGATTTTAGTTCTCAGACAGAGACATCTGGTGGTGAAGATGAAAAAATTACATGGCCTTCACATAGATTGTTGCAATCGTATCTGACCGTAAGATTAAGAAGGAGGAAAGGGGGGAATGAGAGTGAACAATCTAAAGAAGAGTTTGAGGATGAGACCTACATTCACGAGTCTTATCGTGAATTGTTTAAGGAGAGTCTCAAAATTAAGAAGGTTAATAAAGCCTTCTTGAAAAAGGTTAATGAACTTGAGTGTAAAAAAGAAAAAAATGTTATGTGACCTTTAGGACTCGACTAAAAAGTTGAATGAGTTGAAGTTGGTTAATGAAAACTTGGAAGCTAAAGTTAAATCATTAACTAATGATCTTCATAAATCGAATGCTCAACTCCAATCTCTTATGAGTGGCTCGCAAAAGTTGGAAAATCTGTTGGGGATAAACAAGCCTGCTGATAATTGG
Source organism: Fraxinus floribunda (assembly GCA_903798395.1). Lineage (NCBI taxonomy): Eukaryota > Viridiplantae > Streptophyta > Magnoliopsida > Lamiales > Oleaceae > Fraxinus > Fraxinus floribunda. The sequence continues at coordinate 7,762 of CAIGRS010020390.1, forward strand.
CATGGTTTGGGTTATGTTCATAACCGTAATGCTACTGCTAGTACATCCAAGACCACGTTCGTTCATGCCACTAGCAAAGCTTGTGAGATTGCCTATCCTAAACCCAAAGGAAAGCATGACATAAGATTGACACCTACCAGACAACGTAAGGTCAGCCGTCCTACATATTGGCAACAACCGCCGAGCAAGTTTGAACCTAGGTTCATTCCCACTTACCACCATTGTAGTGCATTGGGATACACTAGACCTATGTGTCGTAAACGTGTGACTAGAAGTAAGAAACAAAACTTCTCTAGCAAGGTTAACTTTCTTGCCATTTAAGTTAGCCACTTAACTGAGATGATGACTCAGTTATCCAATGTCACTTCTACTTCTAAGAAGGTTTGGGTTAAAAAGAGTGACCTCTCTAAGTCTAAAGATCAGATAAATTGTTATGTTGCACACTTTGCTCTTAAAATCGAAAATAGCTCAATATGGTATCTTGACAGTGCATGTTCAAGACACGTGTGGTGACAAAGCCTTGTTCTCATCTCTAGATGAGTGGAATGGCAGTGTAGTTACATTTGGAGATGGAGTTACTGCACCGATTTAAGGAAAATGTGTTGTTAAAATTGCTGGACTACCTCCATCTTGGATATGTTTTATGTGAAAGGGTAAAAGTCCAATTTGTTGAGCATCGGTCAAATTTGTGATGCTAATTTTGAGGTTAGCTTTGTCCGAAAAAGGTGTACTGTATATAACTCGTCTGGTAACATTGTTCTTAAAGGTGTAAGAACCTCCGATAATTGTTACGAAATTTTACCAAATTCCAACTACGTATGTAGTAGTGCCAAGACCAACATTACTGAGTTGTGGTATCAACGGCTGGATCATATGAACCATAACAGTCTGTCTAAACTTGCCAGAATGAAATAGTCAATGGCCTACCTAAACTAGAAAATATTGATACCACTATTTGTGGTCCGTGTCAACAAGGTAAGATATTGATGAGCAAGTCGTTTGAAGTACTCCATATGGATTTAATGGGACCATCTAGGACCGAAAGTTTTGGTGGTAAAAAATATATTCTAGTTGTGGTTGACGATTTTTCTCGATATACTTGGATTGAATTGCTGAGAGATAAAATTGCGGTGTTCGGTCTTATCATCTCATTGTGCAAGAGGCTTAGAAAATGAGAAACAATATTTTGTTTCCAAAATTCGTAGTGATCATGGAAAAGTGTTTGAAAACTCAAATCTTGAGAACTTCTGCTTGGAGAAGGGAATCTAGCATGAGTTCTCCTCACCGATCACTCCACAACAAAATGGGGTAGTTGAGAAGAAAAATCATGTGCTTCAAGAAATGGCTAGAGTTATGCTTTATGGTAAGGGACTAGCTATGCATTTCTGGGGTGAAGCCATTAATACTGCGTGTCACATAATTGACAGGGTTTATCTTAGACCTAAAACTGATATGACACCTTATGAGATTTGGAAGGGTAAACGGCCTACTATCAAATACTTTAATGTGTTTGGCAAGTGCTACATTCTGAGAAGCAGAGAAAATTTAGGAAAGTTTGATTCCAAAAGTAATGAGGGTATATTTTTAGGATACTCCAAAAGTAGTCGGGATTATCAGGTGTATAATAATCGCACACGTGTTGTGATGGAATCTATTAATGTGGTAGTAGATGATGCATGTAGTAATGGAGAGATTGACAGAGATTGTGCTGAGCTGGAATAGTTCAGTGTTGATCCAGACAAGGTGACTGAACCTAAGGACGTTTCAGTTCATGATCCCCAATGCACATCAAGTGAGTTAATTGCTTCAAATAAGTAGTCTACTTCTGATAATGAAACTAAGCCACCTAAAGAACCTTCGTCCAGAGTTAAGTCAAGTCACCCTAAGGTTAATATAATTGGAGTTTTAGAAGAAGGTATGAGTCTCCNAAAGAATCTTCGTCCAGAGTTAAGTCGAATAACCCTAAGGATAACACAATTGCAAATTTAGAAGAAGGTATGAAACTTCGCAATAGAGTTTTGAACAACCTGTCATATGCGAGCTATATGTCTCAGATTGAACCGAAAAAGGTGGAAGAAGCCCTTATGAATGAATGTTGGGTAAATGCTATATATGAAGAATTAAGTTAGTTTGTGAGAGACAAAGTATGTGATTTGGTTCCTAGGCCTCATGATTGCAATGTTATAGATACTAAGTGGACATTCAAGAATAAAACTGATGATCAAGGTATCATAACTAAAAATAAGGCCAGGTTAGTTGCCCAAGGCTACACTCAGGTCGAAGGTATTGATTTTGATGAAACGTTTGCCCGGTAGCTAGGCTTGAATCCATTAGAATTCTTCTGCCGGTTGCCTGTACCTTGGGTTTCAAACTATCCCATAGCTAGGCTTGAATCCATTAGGATCCTTCTAGCTGTTGCCTATATCTTGGGTTTCAAATTATATCAAATGGATGTCAAGAGTATTTTCATGAATGGAATTTTTCATGAAGAAGCCTATGTGGAACAACCTAAAAGGTTTATTGATCTGAAGTATTATCACTATGTGTATAGGTTGAATAAAACCTTGTATGAACTGAAACAAACTCCTAGAGCTTGGTATGATAGACTTACTGCATATCTCTGGAACATGGTTTCATCAGAGGTGGTGCAGACATAACTCTATTTATAAGACGAATTGAGGATGTCATCACTGTAGTTCAGATCTATGTAGATGACATCATCTTTGGTTCTCTTGTTGATTTTTTTGTTCATGATTTCACTGAGTGTATGAAACAAGAATTTGAGATGAGTATGATTGGAGAATTAACGTACTTTCTTGGTCTTCAAGTCAAGTAGACTGATGAGGGATTAATCATATCTCAATCAAAACACGCCAAGAATTTTGTCAAACGTTTTGACCTAGAAAGCAAGAAACATACTAGAACCCCCATGAGCACTAGTGTCAAGTTATATCTAAATCCTACATGTAAAAGTGTTGATCAAACACTGTATACGAGTATGATAGATAGCTAACTTTATCACATTGCTAGTAGATCTGACATATAATTTAGTGTAGGGATTTGTACGCGTTTTTAGGTTAATCCCAAGGAGTCACACCTGAGCGTCGTACGACGTATTAATAGATATGTCAATGGTACTGTTGATTATAAGATCTTGTACTTTCGGGATTCTAATCTAGATCTTGATGACTATTCCGATGCCGATTGGGTTGGAAATGCTGATGATAGAAAAAAATAATTTTGGAGGCTGTTTTTATGTTGGTGCAAATTTCATTGTTTGGATGAATAAGAAACAAAATTTTCTCTCGTTATCCACAGCAGAGGCCGAGTATATTGTGGGAAGAAGTTTAACAATATATTCAAACTTACTCCTACATTATATACACATTTATATTAATTTATTTTCTTTGGAAATTTTATTGAATGGTAGCAAAAAAATTATTCTGTATACAAAATTAATTAATCCCAACGTTAACAAAATAAAAATAATAATTAAACATTTCTTACAACATATCACATTATTCAAGGAATGATGGGCCCAAACGCTCTGCATTCCATTAAGGACTTTTGGGCCCCACCTTCACAAAAGAACCATCTGACTGGGCACCGCAAAAAGCAGTTATTTCCCAATTGGATTGTGACGGAACCCGGTTCAAGCTCCAGTAATGGACCCGGAATGGGACCAAAGAGATAATTTCCTCCAAGCAATAACCTCTCAAACTGGGCTAACTCTGAACCCGAACCCGCTGCCAACACTTTTAATGTATACTGGGTGGGTAACATACCCGATAACTTGTTGTTTTCCAGTGACAGAGCTGATAATTTTGGCATTAAACCCATGAACCCGGGTAAAAACCCGTGGATATTATTGTTGCTCAAATCCACTGAAATGAGTTCACTGGTCAGACCCGAATTACCGGGTACTGGCACTGAGTCGTATTGGTTGTATGAGAGAGTTAACTGTTGTAAAGAGGGGTGAGTGAATAGACTCGGCGGAACTGACCCACTGAGTTTGTTGTGACTCAGGTCCAAGACTTGAAGATATGCACAGTTGATCACGTTCGATGGAATGTTGCCCTCAATTTGATTGTTCCTCATTGAAATCTCAATGAGGGCTTCCGGGAAATTCGCTGGAAAGTTGCCGGAGATGGCATTGTCACTGGCGTCAAGAAAATTCAAGTTACTGAGTTGAATCAGTTGAGGAAACTCTCCACTAAGTCTGTTTCCTTGAAGTTCGAGCCTTTTTAAATTCTTCAGACCGTTGAAGCTCAACGGAATTGTCCCCTCAAGCTTGTTGTTATCCAAGTACATCTCTTCCAAGTTGGAAAGCGTGCCTAGTGAGTCTGGCACCGATCCAGAGAGCAAATTCCTGGACAGCCCGAGCCTCTGCAGCCTAGTTAACTGAGAAAACGATCCGGGAACAGACCCATTAAAGTAATTATTCGAAATATCCAAGTTCTGTAAATAAGGGAGATTCCACGTCACGTTACTGAGCGAGCCGGAGTAATAGGCCGAGTCAAGAGCGAGTTCGGTGACCCGAGAAAAGCCCTCCACAACAACATCGCACCGAAAGCCACAAGTAAATTTCTCTTTAAACAGATTGTCGCATGGATCAAGAGTGAAGTCCCATGAGTAAATGCAGGAACCTGGAATAACTGAGTTGGGATCGACGCAGTTCTTGAGCTGGTTCAAGATTTGTATATCTTGCCAGTGCGTGGTTGAGTTCACATCCATGAGAAATTGTACCAAAATGAGTACGAATGTAATGAAAGAGAAGTTAGAAATGGGGGAGAAAAAAGGGCTATACATTTGAGAGAGAAGATGAAGATGAATGCTTATCGCTTCTGCAAGAGAGAAAGGAGTAATATGGGGTGTGGAGTTTTTGAGGAACAGAGAGAAATCTTTTGATGAGTGGTTTTCACGGGTAAATGTCGGAGGCTTATAAAAAGAACCATTCTTGAGGTACAGATGAGGGGTTCACAGATCCCCTCCCCCCCCTCCCCACAGATATCTCGGGGGTGGGTGGGTAGGGGGTTTTTGGTAATTTTTTATCATTATAGGTCCCGCATGGGATCCACCTTTGTGAGGATTGGTAAACCATATGTGAAAGGAAATTCTGTACACATAGATTTATTCTTATAAAAAGGAGTAGTGCTTCTCATCCAAATCGCTGTTGGATGACAATTAAAATTCAATTAAAATTGAAAATATGTTCGTTATTGAGTCAATTCGTCTAATAAAAGTCAACAATAACGACTAATTTTTCAATTTTAATCCGATTTTGATCTCTAACAAACAGGCTGCTAATAAAAAACAGGCTTAGGTGGAAAATGTTTTTTAATGATAAAANAAAATTGAAAATATGTTCGTTATTGAGTCAATTCGTCTAATAAAAGTCAACAATAACGACTAATTTTTCAATTTTAATCCGATTTTGATCTCTAACAAACAGGCTGCTAATAAAAAACAGGCTTAGGTGGAAAGTGTTTTTTAATGATAAAAAGATTTAAATATCCTTCCTCTATTATATTGATTTAAATTAAGATTTTCTATTCCTAATATTAATTTTGGTTTATTTCTCCTATTAAATGGAAAAGTCAATTATTCTAGTATTTATTTATATATCTTTTATTAAAACAATCGTTTAATTTTCTAATTTATTAATTTCT
>CAIGRS010020392.1:0-11613 GCA_903798395.1 Fraxinus floribunda
AAAAAAAAAAAAAAATTTCCAGTGGGGGCGGCCGCCCCCGCTGGGCCCTTGGTGGGTCCGCCCCTGCCAACAAAAGAATTACTTATTCTAAAATTATTTACTTATTAGTAGAACTGTAAATTGATCGAATATGAATTGGATATGGACCCATATCCAATCCAATCCGATAAGAATAATTATTCATTCTGATATGATAATCCAATAAATATTTGACTGTTAAATTCATATCCGATTTGTTATGTTATCGGATATTCGATATGATAATCCGATTCAAAATTAAATAAATTAGGAAAATAAAATTAATCTTGAAATTAACTTTTCTTCTTCTTTTTTCCCCAATTTTTCCAAATCTTAAATTGGTTTAATAATTATAAAAATTTCATTTTTTTTTAGATTTTAGTCAATTAGATTGAAAAATACAAAAAGTTGTTTATCCATTTATTGACTCATTTATTTATAAAGGATATCTCCAAACATTTTGTTATAAACTTTCAATATAGGATAAGTTACCATTTGATATGACTGCAATGTATTGTACTATAATATAAATAGTTATTTATATTTTATTAAATTAATCATTTTTCCTACATTTTACTAATTAATAAAAGTTTAAAACTCTCCAAATATTTCTGTTAACACTATTATACCATATCTTGTTTATCGAATATATTTATTTTGTTACTCTTAAAATTGTATCAGGTACTATAATTTGTATGTATTATTAAATAATTTTTAGATTGATTAAAAATTAAAAATAATATTAAAATAAGAAAATACTTTTTTACCTTTTTCTTTTTCTTTTTTGTTTTTACGCCTAGGCTTTGTCTAGACTCTAAGCCTCGCTACGTATTATGCTTTTCAGAATACTGTGTACACATGAATTGACTTTTATTTTTTTATATTTTGAATTTGATGACTTTTCTATTCTAAATTTCTTTTTTTCTCTCATTTATTTATTTTAGTGACAAATAATATGTCATAAAAATATTTAACAGACTCAATTATTTATAACAAATCGGATCAGATTTGTTATCGGATCAGATTGACTTATATCCCTATTTGATCCAATTAGTTAACTGATTATTGAATTCGGATCTTGATCGAGTTATCAAATAAGACCCTATATCCATATTCCATTAAATTTATCGGAATCTGATCAAAATCCAATCTATTAACCGCCTTACTTATTAGTAAATTTAATTATAAGTAAATTCGTTTGAACTTATCCATACATGGACTATCAACCTCTCCGAGTATCGTGGGATTTGTTTATGAAATATCTAATTTCTTGACTCTTGTAATTGTTAAAATATATCTTCTTGATATAAATATATTATTTTATCAATGCTTTTAACATGAGTAGTATAAGCAACCAAAACAATAATTCATTTATTATTATGAGCTGAAATAAGTTAATTATTTTAACCTTTTAGTTTTTACTCACTATTGCGTACAAAATTAAGCACTAGGTTTAAACACTGGTCATAGGTAGCTATCCTACATTGGACACATTGAATCATGGATCATGACATAATATCTTCAATGGCGGGGCCGGAAAAGTAGATGGAAGTTGAAAAGAAAATCATGTTAAACTTGATTGTAAGGCACATGGGGTGACACTTTTTCCCACACTAAATCGGTGATGCACACAAAAATAGCACTGAAGCCTCCAGGATACAATGAATTACGAATGTGGGTTGTGTTGTGCACTGAGAACATAACACAAATATTAAGAAGAATAGAAGCCAAACTAAAGAAGTTTATATTTTGTATTTCTGAATTTAGAGTACAAATAAAAGCTAAAACCGAAATAGGGAAGAAGAGAAACCAGGGTATCTAGTCAGGCAGCGTGAATGCGCCGGCTTACCAAATGCTGGCCGATCAAAACATTTCGACTCAGGTCCTGATTCCACACGATGCCCCTTGAACCGATTATCATTCCTACTCGGACACTACAACGGAGGTGCGTTGAATCAAGAGAAGGCAATAAACGTCTTTACTTTGGACAAACAATAAAATGTGACACACATTCATCCATTGTCATTTCTTTATTTTCTTCATTCTCTCTCTCTATACGTTCCATCACTCAACAACCCATTTTTTAAGGCCTGGAGCTCCAAATTGGATAATATGACAGTGAATCCATAAACGGGTGCTGAGCAGTGTGGGTTTTCAGTATTTTCCTTGAACAATAATATCCACACCAAACAGTAAATAGATAAAAGATCGACATGTGTCCTAAACAAGAGAAAAATGGAAAAATGGACTTTAAAATTTGAACGAGAGCTCTAGGACCGATTAATTGAATGAATGGCAGCATATTTACAACCACAAATAATTGTCTCCAAATTTCTTCAATCCCTCTAAGATAATAAAGCAACACAATTACAATGAACAAAAGACGTGAACACAAGGCACTATACCCAGTAATAATCAACAGAAGAGACTATAAGCAAATAACATGTAAAAATAAAATCAAATGAGAGATAATTGGCAGAAAAATAACATACTTTCTTCTTGCACTTAAGAGTCTCGCATTTGGGATAAAAGATCCGCAGTCATCTGTAAGTTATCTACCCTCGTTGCTCATTTCTATTGATCCATTTTTCATCAAGTTCAAGCTGAGATTATTATAACGTTCTCTTGAATATTGTCTCGATGCCTTTCTCCAGTCTGTACCGGCCTTCATCATTGCAGCAAACTCGTCATAACTTATACGTCCATCCTGCAGAAATAACAAGGGTAAGTCAGGAGAATGCATATGATTAAAAAGTTAACAAGCACATTTTAAGTCAAGTACGAGAAAAAATGGACCTTGTCTGTGTCTACATCTTGAATAATGGCATTGATAACTTCTTCACTGGTGCTCTCAACCTCATCAGCAAAGGTGTCCCTTAGCTCCTCAATCTCTATATACCCACTTTGGTTTCTATCAAAGAATTCAAAAGCTTTACGTAGATGGTCATCATTGCCCATCTTCCGTAAGTGTACAGAAATCGCAACAAACTCTCCGCAATCTAGATATCCATCCTTATCAACATCGCCCTGTAAAGAAAAAGTAAAATTGTTAGATGTGATGGTAGTTGGAGCATCCAATAACTAGATTCGGTATATGCATAATTACATTGTTCAGTATTATACATTTATACTTCATAAACGAAAAAGGAAAAATATGGCTATGGTAGTAAAATTGCTTAGAAAGCACAACCACAACCAGGTTGACATTATCATGGATTGATTTGGGCATTATGTTGACAAGGAATTTAATGGAAGTATATTATTTATGATTTACAGGGTAGAGACAAGACTTCATAACAATAACGATATAAAATTCTGACACTGGAACAATGCCTGTCAAATAAGAGATAGGTCTAACTATATAGAGCGCTTACAGCTTCCATAAGAACTTGAAGATCTGCATCCGGAATCTGATGACCAAGTTTCTGCAACCCAGTTCTCAACTCATTAATGTCAATCTTCCCCTTATTACCTGTATCCATCAATCTGAATGCTTCCTTTATGCCTGCCACTTCCTCCACTGACAAATGCTCGGCGATCACCTATCATTTAATCAAGCAATCGGTAAACAAACCATTGCTACAAGACATCATTTAACAAAAATGAACAACCTTTGACAATAGATACAAGGATGCAAACAAGGCATAAATGTGCTTGGACACTTGAAAAACCAAGACATGTTACCCGAAGAGCTCGTTTCTTCAGCTTGTTCATCATTGAAAATTGTTTGAGCCTAGCTCTCACGGTTTCACCCAATGAAACATTTGGAGCACTCTTCGCATTTTGTAACCAAGGATGATCTGAAAAATCAGCACCTACTTTTGTCAAGAATTTCATGCTTATCTGACGAATTTGAAAAGTAAGTAATCAAGCATTTCAATGAGCAAAAAGGGCATAGTATATATAAATTTAGGTTAATTATATTAACCCTCCTGGCATTCCTGATTAACACACTATCACTCCTTGTTGTTTGAAAATTTTCAAAGACTTGCACAGTTCCAAACAACTGGAGGTATTGGTTCATTAATCCGAAATGACAAAGGGTGTTAGTGTAGTTCTCTCTATCAATTATGACAGTGACTGTATTTTACCTAGAACTTCCTGCGCCGTAAGGCGCTGCTTGGGGTCAGGGTTGAGCATCTTCTTCACAAGGTCCTTCGCTCTATCAGAAACCTTAGGCCATGGGTCCCTTTTAAAATCCACAACAGACCGAATGATTGCCTGGGCAACTCCTTGTTCAGTTTCTGCAGTTCCAAAGACGGTATGTCACAACTATGTCAAAAATGAAAGACAGACACCAAACAGCTATGAAATTCTAGCCAGCTACTTAAATAAATGAGGTATGTAATTATACATTTATATATCAATTCTATATCCAGTCATGAGTTGGTCAATTAAAAGAATCATCCTTTCTACTTGATAATAGCCTTGTATAACTGTATTATCCTACGCAGAACATGTTTGGCTAAGATTAAGATAAGTAGATATTACTTTTTAGATAACTTTTAGTTTCCAAACACATGGATAACTACTTTTTCTTACTTTGTAAGAAAGGATACTTATTTAGAAGCTAACTCTAATCTTGTAGCCAAAATAAGTAACATACCTCTAATTTTCATCAACAAAAAAATTAATTACTTAAAATTTCCTTATTTATTAATAAACTTTTTAAAAATAGCCAAACATGCTTTAAAAAGGATCTATTACTACAAAAGAGCATCACCCAAATGTTTGATGCCCTCGAGCTGCAGCGTTCAAGGAAGTGAGAACAATGTAAAATAAATGGTAGGATAACGTCGTAAATTCCTACTCCAAAAGCTTCATGGTCATTCTTTGCCCTTTGGCATCCTCTAACATGAAAAAAATTGCTTAAAAGTAACATTTAAGCTTAGAGAGCCATGCTCTAGGATGCTTTCATAATTGTGGGTGTGTGTCCACACAAGACATTACTAATTAATTCCTAAGATGTGGAAACTGGAGACAGACCTGCCCAAAACGGTGGAACACCACACAATAAGATATACAGAATCACACCAGCACTCCAAACATCAACTTCTGGACCATAGTCTCTCTTCAGCACCTCAGGAGCCATATAATAAGGACTTCCCACAATCTCATTAAATCTCTCACCTTAAAAAATTACAAATAGATTAGCTAAGATGAATGAAATAATCAGCAACTGAAAGAAAATTAAAAATTTACTTGGATGCATGGAAAAAAAAAATGAAGAAGAAGAAGAGGCATTACGAGGCTTGAAGAAAACTGATAGCCCAAAATCAATAGCCTTTAGTGGAGATGTTTCCTTCCTATTTGCAAACAAAAAGTTTTCAGGCTTAAGATCACGATGCATGACCCCATGCTTATGACACATCTGCAGAACAGCCATAGATATTAATTCGAATGGTGAAGCACGGTATAGTATGATTTCTTTGAAAAATAATTTAGGGGGAAAAAAAGACAATGAAATGGATGAAAGAAAATGTGGGAACTATGAGAACGAATTGGACCTATAATTTCTCATTTAGAATAGTATATATGAAAGAGATGTCGAGCAATGCATCTAAACACAGAGTAGAGCAAAGAGATCAAATAATAGCAATTAAAATATCATTGTGAATGTTAGTATACGACAAATTCACACACGTGCACATTAAATTACTTCCAGCAGACAAATGTGACAAAAATAGTCAGAGACTCCCCCAAAGTCCAAGCGGTGAATTTTTTTGGGGTCACTCAAACTTGGAATATAATATGAGAAAAAAAATAAGAGAAAGTAAATAAGCATTGCTAAGCCTAGAGAATCGGAACATCACATTTTATCAGACTTCAGATTGCCAAAAATTGAAAACCAAACAGGCAGAGCATACTTGAAATCAGATTGATCACCAACCTAACTTTTCAAAACCTCAAATAAACCATTTCAGTTGCTGTCCTCAATTACTCACTGTAGTAGGTTTCATGTAATTTAGCAAGTAGATCGTCTATATAAATTCAAATACACAACTAGTGAATTATAGCACTCCATGGCAAGAAATTAACGGTATGGAAATCAGAACTACGATGTATGAACTATAACATAGTATGCAGATCAGACTTCAAACTAATAGCAACACCAAAATCAAGTATATCGAATCTTCACCTGAATAACTTCAACAATCGTGCGAGTAACAGCAGCTGCGGCTCTCTCAGTATAATGTCCTCTAGCAACAATCCTATCAAACAATTCACCGCCCTCACACAACTCCATCACTATGTGGACCGCATTATCATCCTCATACGTATCCTTCAAACTTACGATATTGGGATGCTTAGGCAATTTTTTCATGATCTCGACCTCTCTCCTTACATCCTCGATATCCACTGTCGTTCTCAATTTCTTCTTGGATATCGATTTACAAGCATAAACTTCCCCACTAGATTTGTCTGTACATAAATATGTAACCCCGAATTCACCACGACCTAGTTCACGCCCGAGCACATAGAACTGCTCAATATTATGGCCTGTTGGATTGCTTAACACATAGGATTTGAATCCCCCATTTGGCACTGCTTGATTACCACCATAATCAATAGCAAAGGGGTTCGGCTTGTGCTTCCCCTTTTTTACCTCGTCGGACGTTTTTGGTACAGCGCAGCAATTCCCCATAAAGCTATAAACTTCGACCCTTAATTTTCAATATTTTCAAACAATGGATCTCAAGATTTGAGCCGAACAAAGACAAAGATCTGTCAAAATCTCAGTCTTTTTTATCAAAGCTTCAGTTTCCCCAACTAAACCTTCAGTTCTTAAGCTTTCCCCACCTTTTGGATCTATCAGCCAATCGGACTTCTGAATTTCAATAAAAACAGCGGTCTACAAGATCAAAATCTTATCTTCAAAACCACACAAGAATCAAGAAGATAAAAAGAGGGTTTTGTAAGCTTTCAAAACCCAAAAATCTCAGATCTCTTCCAACACGAATTAATATAGAGATTTCCAGGTGAAGGGGTGGAAAAACCAAGATATGAGATGGAAATGTTATCTTCTTATAGGCAAAAATATTCAAGAAAATTCTGATAATATGAGAGAAATTTGGGATGCCAAAAACTTTGGAACGTATGGAAGGTGATTTAGGGGAAAAGTGAAGGGTTTGGCGATGGAGAAGATGATGAGAATGGGCATTTAGCACATCATCTAGAGAGGAGAGAGATTTTCCTCCTACTTTGCCTCTCTAAACTTTTCTCTCTTTCTTTGACTTTTTTTTTTCTTTTCTTGTTTCTCTCTCCATATTTATTGTTTTGTAAAAGGAAATTTTGTTGTTTCCAAAATTGTCCAAATGAGAACTGAAGAAGGTCCAAATGAGAACGGAAGGTTACACATTGCTTTTCACATTTACATTTTTTAATCCGAACCTACCTCCTCCTCGGCTCCTCCTCCTCCTCTCTTTTTTTTTTTTTAACATTTTGATCCCTTGAAAACAAAATCACAAATTATCTTACAAGACATAAAATAAATTTTGGTCATAGCTACAATTATAAGCAACTAAAAATAATAAATATATATATATATATATATCATCACCCATCCAAGCGATCAAATAAGATTTTTTGTCCTAGTACCAAGGGATAGAGGGCAAGTTTGTATGTAGTTGTCACGGCTTAAAAGTAAAAAGAAACCATAATTATCTTCCTTTTGCAATAATCGTTTTAACTTTTACATTTGCACCATCAAATAAACCTTTCATTGCATAAATGGTACTTCTGTCTGATTTCGTCCATTTCTTTTATAAAAATAGGTGTGTGCCCTCCACTCGTAAGGAAATGATCATTTACGCAATGAAAATGTTGATTTGAGTGCATAAATGTTACATTTGAAACAATATGAATAATTATCGCAAGGAAGGCAAAGGAAATAGACGTTTTGTGTCATTGCCCTTATTGATAGTCCAAAGAAAGATGACTTCTTCTATGAAAGAAGGAAAGTCATTTGCAAGTATAAATGAGCTTGTGTAAGAATCAAGAATTTAGGTATTGAATCAAGAAATATGTTGATAAAAAGTTGCTTTTGAGTATTTATAAATTTATTTGTAGACATGAGTCAAATATAATTTTAATTACATTGTTTTGTGTATAGACCTTTTAAATTCAATTAGTAGCTCATCCAAGATTTATCGTCCTTTCGTTTTTTTTTTTTTTAAGTATTGGGGTTCTCAAACTATGTATTTGTATAAACGGAAATTTGGTAAAGGCTCGAGGATAAAAATGTCGTTATATATCTTAAGTGCCTGTTTGGCCCCCATTATTCCATAATGAGGGGAATAGTACGTTTTTTTTTAAAGAATGCGTGGTTGAAAAATAAGAAAAAAATTGAATTTACGTTAAAAAATATGTAGTGAGTGTTTGGCCCCCATTTTTTAGGAAGAATTAGTTTTTGAATGGTGATTGATGGGAGAATGTGTGGTGAAAACGTGATGAAAAATTTTAGATATGGGTGTAATATTATTTTATTTGGAGAATGTGTAATTGAAAATGAGTATCATAGAAAAATGAATGAAAAAAAAAGGACAAAGAATGGGAGTCAAACATGAGCTTAATTGATAAAAAGAGGGTGGAAAATAATTTATAATTTAATGAAAAATAGTAAGGGTCTAAAGGGGATAAATAAATCTAATTATCAAGATGAATAGTTAAATACCTAAGTGTTGACTTTTTGTCAACTTTGGTGTTCTAGAAACTCGCCGAAAGAAGTTGGGCGACAAGTAGCAGAGCAGTCCCCGTTTATAGTTGTTTACAAGTTTACCCTCAATACTACCTCTTGCATTGTAGCCTCTCCAGTACTGTTGTTGGTCAAGATTGTCATTGGACAAATAATATAACAGCATGTTGATTTGACAAGCCTTTCTTGTGACTTACCGTTAAGAGTCACGTAGGCCTTATTCAAACAGCATTATCCTACCGTTAAACACGTTGCACACCTACTTGCCAACTATAATAGGGCCCCACACTTTATCAGGATATTTCAATATTCCTTTGATTTTGCTTATAACTAGGTATGTGTTTGTCTCTCATCGTAGTAGGAGAAATGGAATAATGAATAATATTTTATTGATTTGTGTGAGAAATATTTTATTGAATGAATGTTTGGTAAAAAAATTTTACTGTAATAAATAATATTTTGAAATAATAGGAGATAAGCATGACCTAAATTTTTAATAAAAATAATAATATGTATGGTTAAAAAGTAAATAAAAGATATAAATATATAAAATATGTTGTTAAAATTAATTATTGATCTCAACTTAAATTTTTATAAATTTTTTAACTAAATCAAATGGACTTCATTGCTTAAAATACCTCGTTCAAAAATGCTTTGCTCCCAAGACTTGTTATATACGTTGACTTTTGTTTGTTTAGACTTCATTATAAGTTGTTGAGATTGTAATTAAAGAGTAAATGAGTAATGGGTAAGTGGGTAATAGTTTGGCTCTCATTAAAATTATAATTCATTTTTCTCTTTATTCTTATCAATTACGCTTTTTTTAATAAAATAATATTACAAATAATTAAAAAAAGTTATTCTTTTTTAACCACGCATTTTTCAAAAAAAAAAAAAAATTATTTCATCCATTAAAATTTCAAATAATGGGCCAAACGGGGGCTTAACAACGCATTTGGTAAGACCTACATTTACCTTATGTTTGACACCCATTTTGGGTAAAAAAATTGGTTTTTGAATAGTGATTGATGGAAGAATGTGTGGTTAAAAAGTAAAGAGGATTTTTGGGTTTATGTGTAATATTATTTTATTGATAGAATGTATAGTTGAAATGAAGAAAGAAAAAAAAAATGAGAATGAAAAAAAGTTGTTGAGATTGTAATTAAAGAATAAATGAGTAATGGATAAGTGGGTAATAGTTTGGCTCTCATTAAAATTATAATTCATTTTTCTCTTTATTCTTATTAATCACGCTTTTTTTAATAAAATAATATTACAAATAATTAAAAAAAGTTATTCTTTTTTAACCACGCATTTTTCAAAAAAAAAAAAATATTTCATCCATTAAAATTTCAAATAATGGGGCAAACAGGGGCTTAACAACGCATTTGGTAAGACCTACATTTACCTTATGTTTGACACCCATTTTGGGTAAAAAAAAATTGGTTTTTGAATAGTGATTGATGGAAGAATGTGTGGTTAAAAAGTAAAGAGGATTTTTGGGTTTATGTGTAATATTATTTTATTGATAGAATGTATGGTTGAAATGAAGAAAGAGAAAAAAACTGAGAATGAAAAAAAAAATAGATGTCAAACATAGGCTTATTATCAACCACACATTTCTATCACATTATAATTTCAATAACTTATAATAAAATTCGAACAAACAAAATTTGGCGTGGCAGTGAATTTTATGAAAATTAGTTTAGTTTTGATTAAGAAAGAATTTGATGAGTTAATAATTAATTGTATGTTTGATAAATTTTTATATCGTAGTTATTGTTTAAATCAATATTAATTTTTGAGCGATTATAAACGAAAAAAAATGAATAAATAAATTTACTTTTATGTACTACTATAGTCAAAGCCCATGCAATGCGGTTATGATACTTTTGAAAGTTATGTTAGCGTCGAAATTAAGGGATATGTTAAACTATTTAGATTGGAAGGTACTTTGACTCCAAAACATGTTTTCAATTTGTTGCTGCCTCGTTAAAGAGATAATGAAATTCAATCCAACCCTCATTTTTCTACCTATTGAGGTAAAACATTATATCTCATTCATCTCGTGTTCATAAAATCTCCAATTACATGTATCACTTGAAACAATATTTAATTTCTTTACAAATATCATATGCAAGACGTATGTAGTTAAGAATAATTAATCAATAATAATACGGTGCAGAATTTAGGACAAATCAAGGGCCTTTAGCAGTATTAAAACCACAACACAACGAAAACTTCTATCATATAGGCAAAAGAATGACAAACGATCACCTAACTTCATAAATTCTGTCGAATATCTTTTCAACATGATCTAATGATACCGTACATTAAATCAATTTTAAAAAAATCGAAATAATTCACTTCATAAAAGATGTTTGTCTACCAGTACTGTATGATGTAAGAGGATTCTTATGAAAATCATTGAGTTCCTTCAATATCTATTTTGACGCCATACATTTACCCTTTTTAACCATAAAAACTGAAGAAAAATGAAATTGATAGAAATTGATGTGAGTATGGGGATTGAGGTAGGTATAAAAGAAAAATTAATGATTATGATTTTACGTTTAATAATTTAAAATAAAAACTGAAGAAAAATGAAATTGAGAGAAATTAGTGTGAGTATAAGAGTTGATGGTGAGTAGAAAAGAAAAATTAACGATTATGATTTTACATTTAATAATTTCATATCATTTGTATATTTAAACTTAATTGAATATATATTTATAATTATCATATTTTAACTTTTTTTAAAAAAAAAATTAAATCGATCCAAATGGATATCATATCGTGAAATATCGAATCAAACGTTGTAGGAAAAATAAAGTTTGAAAAAAGGATTGGAATGAGGTTGAGATTGAGATTGAAAATAAACATAAATAATCACGACTTTA
>CAIGRS010020393.1:0-14004 GCA_903798395.1 Fraxinus floribunda
AATTGGGTTATTGATCGTTGTATCCTGAAAGTGATTGTCCAAGAAAGTCGCAGCAGATATCGACGGGCAATTTCGCTTTAGGACATCGTGCTGTCACGAGACTCGATCAGTCGATAAGTTTTTCTGTACTTTACAGTATTGCAACTAATAAATTTTCTAACATATTTGAAACCGAAAAGTTGATTGGTTCCCCATCCAATTTGCTTGAGAGCCTCCAATTATTTTTTTTTTTTGAAGCTTCGTATTCTGCATCTAACAAGAATTGTTCTTCTTTTATCAGTTTTGAATTTCGCCTTGGTGTCTCTCTTGAACTGGTTGGCAACTTAATTTTGACACCTCACTAATGGAACATCGAAGGAATCATTTCAGCTTCATATGATATGCTCATACGGAAGGCATGCAGTCTCCTGTGCAGCATTTTTTGTGATTCTGCATCTGTATGAGATATTCATTTGACCATTTATTGCCAAGTCGAAACTTCTAGTTCTAAAATTCGTAGTCTAGGATTGTGGAGCCAGGATTTGCTGTTGGGTGGTCGTACTATAAGTCTCGAACGTCACTTGCAGAAGATTGTATCATTTTGGTGACTATGTGCATTACATTATTCCATATAAAAATGAGAAAAGAAGTCCTAAAATTCTAAACATTGATGGGATGTTTGGTATGCTGGATAAAAGACACGGTAGACTAAAAAAATTTAAATTATATATATAATGTAATATGTTTGACTACAGTTTTTTTAATTAAAAAAATTGTAAATTATAGTACTTCATTTGGGTAATAGATTATAAAATTGTGAAAAAAAATATATATATAATTTTTTTGGCAAGTTGCCTTTGGCTGGTTAACACAAGAACACACCATGAAAGATCAACTCGCCACTCAAAAGAATCCACCAATGAGATAAGAGTAAAGAACAGGAAGAAATCCTTCTTCTTAAGAAGCCAAATGCTCAATAAAATACATTTCAAATCTATCTTTTACTGCAATGAATAGAGTACTTAAAGGCTAGAACATCCCTCTAACCATAGGTATTCCCAATTAAAAATAATTAATTACCAAAGCCTATCTTGTAAAGTAAGTGGTATGTTTGTTGCACTTGTTGAAGACAATATTAATAAGATACATGTGGCCATCTATAATAGTTTAAGCTTTTTAATCAGCGGGTTCAATCTGATCC
Source organism: Fraxinus floribunda (assembly GCA_903798395.1). Classification (NCBI taxonomy): domain Eukaryota; kingdom Viridiplantae; phylum Streptophyta; class Magnoliopsida; order Lamiales; family Oleaceae; genus Fraxinus; species Fraxinus floribunda. Next base: position 1,181 of record CAIGRS010020393.1, read on the forward strand.
TCTGTAGAGTAGACAAGTTTGAAACAATATTTTGGTTCTGTTTTCAATTTCAGCTTTGGTTCAAAATTAACTTGCTCAAGGAAATTTGTGCTACAGGACTTGCCAAATCTCTGATGACAAAAAGGGCTAAAGCAAACTGAACCTTGACTGATGTCTAAAGAAAAAATCACTGCCTCACTATGGTTATTTCATTGTTTGGTAAAGCATTGCAATCATATTTGATGCGTTTGAATCTCAAAAACTTCTCATAACTTGTGTTTATGGAACAATATCTCTAGCCGCTTGAAGTGAAAATGTAGATTCTTGGTGCTTCCAAGCTTGCTATCACCAGAAAATATAAGGTCACCTATATTTTTATTCTGGTGAAGTAAGAAATAGTATGTCTATTGTACGTGTTGAAAACCAGATTTAAATAATATATATGTAGTTATTTGTAACAGTTTAAATTTTTTAATCAAGTCGTTCAATTTGACTGAGGAGATGAGTTTGAAACAATTTTTTGGGTTGCTTTTCAGTTTCTCTACACAATTAACATGCTCCAAGAAATTTGCACAACTGATCTTGTCAAATCTCCGATGACTAGTGATAAAGCAAACTGAAGGGAGTTAGATTTACTCCAAAAAGCCAAGATCTCTTAAAGGTAAATCTGGGAAAACCTACAATAGAGAACTTAAAACACAATTTCAATAATATTTCTGCTGTAATTATGATTACTAAAGATAATTTCTGATCCAATTTTTGCTATCCATATAATCTAACTCATTTAATGAGCTTCAGGTTCCATGTATGGTCAAAACTATTTTCCTAAGGCTCGACTTGACCAAGTAACTATATTAAGGTTTTCTTCAATGCTCTTTAATGGTGCACTGCCCGCAAAAGCATCATTGACTAGACTGATTATAATTTCAAGATTTAAAATATGAAGTTTTTCTAACAGCATCAAAGGCAAAGGCCCTCTGTAGAATTATAAATATTGAAGAAGATATTTCAAATTCAGCAGAGGTGAGCACATTCCTTTCCATGTGCGTGGCCCGTAGAATAGATGATAGATGAATTGAAGTACTCTTTCCACATCCAAATCTGGAGCTCTTTGGATCTCCTTGAAAGAAACTTTTCATTTTTTTGTTTCTGTTTCATTCCTTCACAGTTTATCAACATTTATGCACGCAGACTGCCCTGCTAGGACTCTCAACACCTGCACTGCACGAAATGCTCGAATTTACTTAAATAGCTTCATTTGTAGTTCTTTTTCCACCTTGATCCAACATGTTCAACAATCTTTATTCCTTTGAACACATTCCTTGAAGGAAACTTCAATCTTTTGCAACATTACATGCAAATGAGAATCTCTAGGCCCATGAGTATCCAAAGATGTAAAAAGAGCAACAAATGCCTCCTCTGAATCAATAAGCCTCCGATTGCATCTGCATTCTCAGATGCTGAACCATTTTGCAGTACAACACTATGTCTTCTCCACATTTAGAGAGACAAAAACTATATATTACAATATATTTAGCTCTTGTTTGGGCTCCATTTTAACGAGGTTTTGGGAAAAATGTATTTTGAAATAGTAATATTTTAGAGAATGTGCAATTAAAAAAGAAGAAAAAGTTTTGGATTTACATATAACATTATTTTATTGAAGAATGTGTTATTGAAAAGATTAAAATGGAGCCCGAACATGGACTTAGAATTGGCCATCATAATTAATATATAAGATTTTGGTTTTTTTTCCCCCTAATATAGTTCAATAGAATCAATACTAAATATTTCCCATTAACATGCAAATCATAAAGCACTTTTTTTTTTAAAGTAATATTAAAAAAAATTACATAGTATCTTCTTAGTGGTTTGAAGATGCCGGGGAGAATCAATGTAAAGCTATAAAAGAGCCTTAGTGTCGACTCAAGCGATAAAAGATAAAAAATAGAAACAAATAAATGAGACGGGGAATGGGGATCTCCACCCATCCTAGCCTCCCTATAAGTGGGGACTGGGATGAGGACAAGGAAAAAGGAGTGTCACACTGGCAAAGTGGCAATGGCCTGGTTCCGCATTGTCCAGTTGTCATTCATAGAAATTAATGAAAAGTGATGGTAAAATCTTGAACAAGAAGAGAGATCAGGGATGTCATCCCAGCCTCGCCTTGTTTTCTTTTACATCCATAGAATCTTGCATTGTGGAAACTTCTCAACATCAAAATGACTAGATATTCTGCATGATGAGATAATTAAGAGAAACAAGGTAATCCTTTGCTTGAAGCAGATAATTCCGTTAGTTCTAGGCGTTCGTCCTCTATTAACTCTTTCCACTGCAGCTTTTTGTCTTGCTGATTCCTTCTCCCAGAAACGCTCTTCTTTCTGTTTCCTCCTCCCTGCTAGCAAAAGCTCCTTTTGCTTAAATTTCTCTCTCTATTTCATTTCACGCCTTACCTTACATTGAATTTCACTTTGTGCCTCTGCTGTTCTTTCATCTCGTGCGCTCTTCTATCCGTCTTTCACATCTTGCCTCTCCATTTCTTTCAATTATATGCTCTTCCCTCTTTTTCCTTAGTATCTTGTTTCTCAAGCTCTTTTCGCAACTTCTTTTCATGAGCTTGTCTGTTTCCAATTTAAGGTCTACAGTTTCCTTTGAAGCAGTTGTGTGATTCTGCATATATATGAAGCACTTGTTTGACCTTTTAAATCCAAGGATGGTGGAGCCATAACTGTTGGTTACGTATTAAAACATCATGCAGTACTTGTAGAATATTGTACCTAGTTCGTGATAATTACTTGCATTACAAATTCAAAAAACATAAAGGAGAAAATCCGAACGTAAAACCTTAAACATGAATAATAAATATCAAATCTTACTTGCTGAACATTGTAGAATTTGTGCAAATTACGTGCAAGCATAAGCTTTTTATATGTCACCTTTATTTTTTCACACGGGAATATCCAGCATTAGTAGTGTCCAAATTTGACAAGGTTGTTCTTGCTTTTTTTAATGAAAAAATATATAAATTTGAATTCGATTGTACCTATCCATGTTTATTTGGTGGACTGAATTGAGTTACATTAATTAACTTAATGGAAGAAGATACACAAGACATGAATTTTGTCCTATAAAAGGCCCTTCATTTCATGAAAAAAAAAACCCCCAGAAAATTCACTTTGTGATCTTCTTATTCTTGTATGTTACTCGTTCATCATTATGAGTTTATCCGACCAAGCCCCTCTATAGAGAAGGCAAGGGTCGTCCATAGAAGACCACAAAATTTAGAGGATGAAGTCCAGTTACACGTTACTTTTTCAAAACAATACGATAGTCTTTTAAAAAGGATAGCGTATTTTCTTGTCTGACTGGTGTCGAAGTCATGTCATCCACAGTAGAAGTGAGATAAAGGTTTACAGAGCAAGGGGTGCTACTACGTTTAAGTCCCAGATATATCTTCGTTTGAATGACATTTCACAAGTTTTAGCTAATTACGAGACCATAAATGCAATTAAATTAGTTAGGGTTTCTTTATTGTAATTTTCCATTTATTTTTTCATATTTGTTACCTTAATCTACACTTGGTAAATTGTAGTTTTATGACTTTATTTAAGACATACTAAACCCTATATAAAGATGGTTACTTCTTGTAGTAAGCACACTTTGACATTGTACAACATATAAGAATTCCATCTCAAATTTTCCTGTCTCTCATTTCTCTTTCTTTTCTCTCTTTCTTCTCTTCGATTTCATCCATCGTCAAAGATTTTATTGTGGTGCAATATATATAAAATTTTAGTGTACATTTGGTGTACGATATTATTATATCGCACTCAACAGTATAATCATCAATATTTCAATTTCATTTCGTAATATTGCCATTATTCTTTTTTTTTTTTGGTGGTATGTAGTAGGGTATTTTTGTTATCTAACTTAAACTACATTGTTGTACATATTTAGCCCCTGTTTGTCATCCATTTTCTCAAACATTATTTATTACAGTAAACAATTCTACCACATATTCACTCAATAAAATATTCTACACACAAATCAATAAAGTTATTTTACTTTTTAATCACACATTCTTCAAAAAATACTATTCAAAACTCTTTTTTCTCCCAAAATGGGAGAAAAACAGGCCATCACAATAAAGTAGTGTACACTGTACATCTATTTCGCTAATTTAACATTAATGTCTTAAAATCAAATCACGAGCGGCAAAAATAAATAAATAATAAACGGTAGGTTTAATGGTTTTGCACGTGCAATAACAAATATGGAACATAATTTGATGAGTACTATATTTTTAAATTTTCTCATATAATCATATTAGTTTTATGATTTTTTTTTGGGTCCAAGCATATCAATACGATACGACCCGATTCTTATAACGGTAGTTAACACATCATTTCATGTTAAATAGTAATATACATATTAGGCCACTAGTTTTACACGCTAATAGAGTGTATAATTGAAATCAATTTTTTGGACTATCAACACATATATATACACACACACACAAAAAAAAAATCGTGTTGTAATTAAGAAAAAAAATTATATATTTTAATTTTGAACCGAGTAGTGAGAAGGCAACAAAATATGTGAGGCGCCAAGCCCACACAATGACGTGAATGTCTCGATACTGAATTGCGGATAAAGGAAAACTGGGTGCATCAAATCCTTGAACAACCCTATACAATGAGAGTTAGTATTTTGAGTTTCTTCCCCTCTCTGTTTATTTTCTTTACGCACGATCTTCTATCTTCCCTCTACTCTTCTCTTCTCCCCTTATATCCCCTTTTTCTATAATTCAAGTTCTTGCTCTGTTATGGATTGGAATGCGTTAATACAGTTTGTTGGGAAAATATAAGAGATTATAACCACAATATGAAGTAAAAGATCACAAGAATACAAGAATAAAATAATTTGCAGAGAATGAAGATTTTATTATAATATGTAAAAAGAATACAAAGATTATATGTTTATGATTTGTCTAACAACTTCTAATTGGTTCTAAAATACGAAGAGCCAACGATATATAAAGAACAATTAGGGAACGTCCAAACTCTTATAGTAGAGCTCTAGATGAAGTCGAATGCAAAAAATGGAGTCCAAAACAGAAAAGGAAAGCAAAACAACAAAGCGCCGACCTTGCTGTTAATATTTATAGCTGCGGCGCCTAAGCGCCTCATCTCCAAACTAACTCCTTCCAATAATGTTTTTCTTCGTTCCAAAGTCTTCTTCAATGCGCTTCCAAGTAGAACTTCAATTAGAATTTGTCAAGAAAACTTGAATAGGATTTCACAATTGCATTCCAAATATGATTCTAATTAATGTGCACTTTAATCAACAAAGAATTTGGGTCACACCCAAATTCTAACAATCTCTACTTTGACACAAATTCCACTGCAATAAACGAAATTTCAAAAACTCTCTACTTGGAGACAAATTCCACCGCAATGAATAAATTTGAACTCTTCAATGAAAAACACAAACAAACTTCTCCATCAATAAGTTCAATTGAAAATATTTTCCACCTCTACTACCCAAGCTAGGGACAAAAGTGATCTAATGACCCCTAAACAAGGCTAAAACAAGTCCTCTAATAGAATCACAACTAAATGCATCAAAAGAAGGATCTTAACTAGAATCAACACTCGTAACCGATAATAGTGGCTAGACTAATTTACCCATAACTTCAGAATTCAACTGAGATGTATTCTTCATCGAAGACCCCAAATTATATTCCAACAGTACATAAGCCAACTTTAAATCCACACGAATTCTTAAAATATGCTAATTACTTGAAGATTTGTATCACTCTGTAAGATATATAAATGATTTTTTCTAACCATCTCATCAAACATCTTTATTTTGACCCGACCAATGACAACTATTTGACGAGGTGAGTCATTATTAGTCGTCACAACACCTTTTGAAAAATTTTCATATGTTGAGATTAATTCCCGATTGGGTGACATATGAAAAGTGCAAGTTGTATCCAAAATTCAAGACTCATCAACATTGGAGTTGTAGCCAGACATAAATAGAAACTCTCCTTCACTATTAGGATTTTCTGCAATACTTGCTTCGCCTGAAATTCCTGAGTGTTGATTTACAATTGACTTTGATTTATTATTCAACTTATAACAATCGTTTACCTAGTGCCCGTTTTTCCTGCAATAATTTCATAATTTGAAGTTAGATTTTGACTTGCCCGTCGAACGGCCACTACGAACAATGAGGCCATTTACATGATCCCCAAATGCTACAAGATACTTCATCTTCTCCTTTGAATATAGAGCATTGTAGACTTCTACAATGGTGAGAGTGCCACAACTATATATCGTGTCTCTAAAAGACATAGAGAGGCGGCGGATAATGAACACAGCAAAATCAATCTCAAGTCTTCTTCATCATATTTGACCTCCAAGGTCTTCAAATTAACGACGATTTCTTTAAAAATAGCTAGGTGATCTTTAAGATGTGTATCTTATATTATACGATGAGAATATAGAAGTTATTTTAGATGCAATTTGCTAGTAAGACTATTTGTCATGCACAATTGCTCCAATTTTAACCATAATGCAGCAGCTGACTTCTCCTTCAAAATGTCCCAATGAATATTGTTGGAAAATGAAGATGTATTTGAGATAGGGCCTTACGAATCCTCTGTTGTTTCTCCTCCATAGTCCAAATTGTGAGCATCTTGTCAAATCTCAACAACACGCCATCCAAATCCATCTAAGCGAGTGCTGCTTGTATCTTTATCTACCATAAAGAGAATCTTGTATTATGATCTAATAGCGAAATATCATACTTTATTATTTCCATCACGAAAACCTCGATCTTCCCAAGAATTTTAAAACCAAAAACTCTGATACCAATTTTTATGGACTGGAATGCTTTAATACCAGGTTGTTGTGAAAATATAAGCTATTATAGCCACAATATGATGTAAAAGATCACAAGAATACAAGAATAAAATAATTTACAGAGAATTGAGATTTTATTATAATATGGAAAAAAATTACAAAGATTATGTGTTACTTCTAATTTGTTCTAAACTACAAGAGCCAACTATATATAGGGAACAATTAGCGGATGTACAAATCCTTATAGTAAAGTTATAGAAGAAGTAGAATGTCAAAAATGGAGTTCAAAATGGAAAAGGAGACCAAAACAGCGAAGAGGGCAGGATAGGTGGCACCGCTGCGCCACTGCCAACGCCAGCCTTGTTGTTAATATTTACAGCTGCCGCACCTTGGCATCTTGTCTCCGACCCAAACTCCTTCCAATAATGTTTCTCTTCATTCCAAAGTCTTCTTAAAGTCCAATACAAATTTCTACTCCCAATGGGCTTCCAAGAAGAACTCCAATTAGAATTTGCCAAGAAACTTGAATAAGATTTCACAATTACATTCCAAATAGGATTCTAATTAATGTGCACTTTAATTAGAACTCCAAATTATTCTTAACAAATAATTTGGGACCAAATTCTAATGTGCTCAAATGCGTTGGTCATTATATATGCTTCCCTTTTTTTCATTACACTGTCCAAAATTGTCTAATCCTCATGAACATGCCATAAAAGTTTCCATAGTGCAGTTTTTTGTGCCGGTGCTTTTTTGTGGTTTGAGTTTTTTGCTTCATTCTACAAATTGATGACTAAAGAAAACTTCAAATCACTGCCTGACTTTGGAGATTTCATTGTTCAGCAATGCATTGCAATCATATTTGCATTATGTGAATTTATGAGTTCTCCCATTACTTGTAGTTGTGGCTTGGTAATGTCTCTAGCTTCTTGAAATGAAAGTATAAATTCTTGACGCTTCCACATTTGTTATCACCCGAAAAATTGAGGTCACCTATGTTTTTATTAAGTAAGAAATTGTATGCTTGTTGCACTTGTTGAAGACTATTAAATAATATACGTGTCCAATTGTAATAGTTTAGATTTTTTAATCAAGTGGTTCAATCTGATCCTCAATAAAGTAGACAAGTTTGAGACTTTAATTTGGTTCCATTTTTCAGTTCGGTTCACTGTATACTTAGTCCAAGGAATTTGTGCTACCGATCTTGCCAAATCTCCGATGACAAAAAAGGTGTGCCAACGTTGATGCCAGAGACTTGGTTTGTAGTTAGGATGCGTTTGAGCCCCATTTTTTATTTTTTTGAAAATGAATTTTGTAATAACGAATTTTTGGAGAATGTACGTTTAAAAAGTATGACAATATTTTATTGTGAGAATGTATGGTTGAAAATGAGTTTTTAGATAATGGGGGATCAAACATGGGCTTAGTGTGATGGGCGAGAAGTGGATGATGGCTTGATCTGAAATTGTATATATAAACCATTATGCTGTCTTCCCAGGCCAATCGTCTTCTTCTTAGTCATGTTGTGCACCACAGAATAAACAGGATAAAAAGTCACAGTACTACCCAATGCTCAAGTAAGTTTGCAAACTGATAGTAAATCGACTCTAAATCTCGAGGCATAAAGTTCATCATTTAGAGTAATGTTATTAGACTAGCTGGTAGAACCAACAAATTTAGTCTTTGCTTGACAACCATTCGGTAACTGAACAAGATTATACTTAATAATTGTCTGATTGAATGTTGGCAAGATATAGGAATTATAATCTGTAGCACCATCTATAATCAATTTGGAAGTTGATGATGATACAGTTTCATAATAAAATGGCTGACGAGTACCACTAGTGTTCGCAAAATCAAGGTTTTAACAGTTTCTTTCCGGAGTATAATCGTAATTGGTTGCATGACTCTTTCTTTCTCTTCAGGTTCAGTAAGATTCATGAGACCCCCACAGTTGCAAGAAATCTGATCATGATAACAAGACAATTTATCCTAATGTGACTTCATCTTGGTGAAGTAGGCCAAAAAAAAAAAAAGCTGTTGTCCCTGCCTTGGTTCCACAATCTCATGTCAGACTTGATAGATTCGGGAATCATTTTTGTTGAAACCTATCTCGCAGGTCGTCCCACACCTTTTTTGCATTTTCTGCATAAATAATGCTCGCTGCATTATTAGGTTGAACCGAATTCAATAGTCAGGATAATATGATTGCGTTGTTCCCACAGTGGAAATTTGGGGTCAGTTTTTGATGATGCTTGTATTGTCCCATTAATGAATTCAATCTTGTTTTTGGCTCTTTGAGCTATTCACACAACGATGCTCGACTTCATAGTTTTTGTCTCCTTCAAGTGTTTTGGAAACCAAAATGAAACTCGGGGAGATCTGAGTTGTGTATGGTGAAGGAAACCATGTCTTCTTTCTCTGTCATCGTGCTGTTGTCATCAGTTTCATCTATGTTTTTTTCTCTGGTGTGGTGAAGACAGGAGTAGAACGTAGATCCGTAGGACTCTGATACCATAAAAATTTTGTGAGAGAAGAAGGAAGAAGGTTTTCTGTATTCAGTAGTGTATATTTTTGGGGACAAGGCCAAACATAAATACAAGATTTTCAATGAATGGAAAAGGAAAGAAAATAATTACAATCGTTTCACCCTATACTCAAGAAAACTTGACAGGTAAACACAATCAACACAATATGCTGAATATCGCAGACAATCAGGGAAGTGAGGGAAGAATAGCGAGAATATTTGTTTCCTATCTAAACAATAAGAAATAGTATGTCCATTGCATGTGTAGAAGACAAGATTTAAATAATATACATATGGCCATTTGTAAAAGTTTTAGGCTTTTTAATTAAGTAGTTCAATCTAATCCTACGTAAAAGAGACGAGCCTTAGTTTAGTTGTTAAACAGAAAATCAAACTCAAAACTCATATCTTAATTGTGTATATTTTGTTAAAGTTAGTTTTGATTAACATAAGATCAATAATCAATCTCCATCACATGGTACTTTATTACGATTTGTCCTCTTGCAGGATAAGTTGCAACACATGAACCAACTTCAACCCTATACATTGTGAAAAATTAGGCCCTACATTTCAAAATGACCTACAAAAATTGGCACATATCCTTTAAAACTACTGATATAACGGCCCCACCCCCACCCCAACCAAAAATAAATAAAAATAAAATAATTATAGCTGATAATTCAAGACTTGGAGACTGATTTATGAAACACGTACGGCTTTTCCTTGAAATATCATCATTTTGTATTCCTTTTTGAACGGATCTAGTTTTTCTTTGCTGATGTTTTCCAAACTGAACATATTCTTCCATGGTGACTCTTCATCAGCAGCAAGAAGCACCAGGGCTCCCATTTGGCCCCCATTAAAATTATAATACATTTTTCTATCTCCTTTTTTTTTTCAACCACAAATTCTTCAATAAAATAATATTAAACTTAAATCGAAAACTTTTCCTTCTTTTTCAACATCCATTCTCCAAAAAAAAAAAAAAAAATTATTCCAAAAATTATAGTACTAAATAATGGCGGCCAAACGGGGAATTAAATATATTGCAACAATATCTGTTTGTAGGGGAGGCAGAGATCATTATAGTCTGATAATAATGTAGGTTGACTATTTTAAGGCGATACAATTCATTGCACGTGCTACATACACACTATATATGCACTTATTTGCACCTAATAGTGTCTTCTGTATTGTCCTTCGAAAACTTATTATTGTGGGCTAATTACTTGAATGAACACTGAACTTTGTGTAAAGTTTCTAAGGGGTCATTGAAATTCAAAAGTTTCTCCGTCAATCACCGAACTTTGTAAAATATAATCCCATTCATCCTAACTCAACGCTTGTTGCAAATATTGACGAAGTTGCTGACGAGACTAACGGAATAGAGTTGCCAATTACATGGAAAAATTGTGTGCCAAAAAAAGGTTTTTAACAAAAAAATTGCAAAATTCAAATTAACAGATTACCGAACCCATCGACGACCCACCCAGGAACTAGAAAAAACCCCAAATCAAATGCATTTTAGGGTTCTTCCCCAGCACAATCGCATTTCCCAAACCATTAATTGAATCCACCAACCAGCAAATCGCCGCCGTTGAATCCGTTTGGTATAATTTAACACATGGTAATAAACAATATAAGGTCCTATAATAGGTAGATACAATAATACTCTATGAAATTGATTAATTTTGTGAATTATAGCGTGGTTATATTTTAATAATTGAATTAGAGATAATTATGTTAATATATAAGTACATGATGTAGGACAACTAGTTTTGGAGTTTGAAGAAGTGATGGACAGAAAATTAACAAAATAAGACCGCGTCAGGGGAAATTTTGTCATTTGTCGAGACGGTGTCAGAATGGGTCGAAATTTGGCAGGCTGATTGGAAACGGCCCGAAAAATTAGACTCGGGATTTTAGCCAAATTCCTTCATTTAGGCTTTCGAATAATTAATTTCCATATTTCTCGTTTGAGTTTTCGCTATGTTTGGAATGTTTTACTATTCTATGATTTTAAGATTTCTTGTAACGCCTATTTAAAGGCTTTTCGATGTTTTTCCGTCATCATTGATTTTGAATAAAATTTCATTCTTGGAGAATTTTTTTTTTTTGGTGAATTCTAGTTTTCTTATTTTTAAGATTTACGCTGGTAAATCTTTTACTTCCATTCTGCGTCAGTACATAATTGCTGGACCTAGAGAAAGGCTATTAATTTTAAATGGATAATTGAACGATTATTTTGGTTCCACTTTTCAGTTTCTCTTCACAATTAACCTGCTCCAAGAAATTTGCGGCGCCACTAATCTTGCCAAATCTCCTATTAAAAGAAGGAGACTAAAGCAAACTGAATCTTTAATAGAAACATATTAGAGCAATCTGAGAAAAAGGGGAAATAGATGAATTGAAGTACTCTTTCCAAATCAAAATCTGGAGCTCTTTGTATCTCCTTAAAAGTGTTCTCTTATTTTTTTTTTTTCCCAGTTTATCAGCACTTGCACGCAGACTGCACTGCACGAAATGCTCAAATTTACTTCAATAGCTTCATTTCCTCTTCTTTTATCACCTTGATTCAACATATTAGACAATAATTTATTCCTTGGACGGAGTCTCAATCTTTTGAAACATTATATGCAAATGAGATTCTCTAGTCCCATGAGTATCCAAAGATGTAAAAATAAGCATCAAATGCCTCCTTTGAATCAATAAGCCTCCGATTGCTACTGCATTCTTGGATGCTGAACCATTTCTCAGAGTGAAGTCCATATCTGTTCAACATTTAGTCTCATCACTATCCCTCCTTCAACCTCTTTTGAGACTCATTCAACTTAGGCCCAATCCAGTAGACTGGTAGAGTGTGCAAATTGTCTGCAGATTTAAGTGCTTCAGCCAGTTATGTATGTCGAAACCCCACAAATATACCTCCAGTATTGCTGGCACTATATTGATTAGTTCGAGGCTCACCTGAAGGTGTTCTGACCACATCTTCAATATTTTTATATTTAGTTTTAGAAGATTAATGTGTATATCACCAAGTTGCCTTAAAATAAAGCCTTGAAAAGACTGGACAAATTTATCAACAATACAAGGCTAAGGCACAAGATCATCAGCAAAAGTGAGGCAGAATCTCCAAACCATGAGGAGCAAGGGTTGTAGAGGAGACTTAGTTTCCTGCATTGAATAGCAAATGGGTTGGAGGGAATTGACAAAAATCTTATTGGAATGACTAGAGATTTTGTATGATGCTATAAATAAGAGAAATAATTGAAGGTAATTCTTTGCTTGAAGCAGAAAATTCCATCAGTTCTAGATGCTCGTCATCTATTAGTTCTCTCCACTGCGGCTTTCTGTTTCCTTCTCCCGGCTACACTCTTCTTTCTCTTTCCTTCTCTCTCCCCACAGAAGCTCCTTTTGCTTAAATTTCTCCCTTCGTTCCATTTCAC
>CAIGRS010020464.1:0-12184 GCA_903798395.1 Fraxinus floribunda
CTTCATCTTTATTCCAGCTCTATCGTAGAACGATCGCGCTACTTGTACAAAGTGGCTTGACAAAGCCACTTTACAAAGTGACGTGGCTTGAATTAAAAAAAAAATTGAAAATTAGAAAACCCACCTCCCTTCTCCACATTTTCTCGTCATTTCCCCCCAAAGCAATTGAAAGAAACCCTTCCTCCCAAAATCACAATCCTCCGGCAGCCGGTGAACTCCAGTACCTCCAGCGTCATCCCAACCTCCGGCAACCGTACAACACCAGTACCTTGGTTTGGCACAGCTCCGCACCTTTTTCAAACCGAACGCCGTATCAGAGACGGTCTCATTCCACCACAAAATCGATCGACATCATCTTGGAACCGTTCTATTACTGGTAACTTCGTAGGATTTGGAAACAAAATTAAAGTTTAGTAATTAAATTAACACTAAGTATAAAGTTTAGTTAATCAATAAAATTAATCCACAGCCACAAAATGGCACTACATTTTCCCACGCACATAATAGAGACAGAAACATGTCTGCCCACTTCAAATTCTTGCTTCCAGATAAAAATGGCAACTGGGCTCTCTCAATTCAAGGCTAATTCAAGGCTAAATTTCTTAAAGCTAGTATATCTCCTCCACATCCTAATATTTGCAGCAAGTAATTAATAGCTCCTAAAAACAACTCCAATCTCGGACTGAGGTAGATTTCACCCTAAACCACATGTTCTTACCGTCATTTGCAACAACCCGGTTCCGGAGATGGAGAACATGGCTGGAGTGGAAGAAATCCCCCACTTGCCGTCCAATTTCAGCCTCTGTATATGCCGCCTAATCCGCCAAAATGGGCCGCCCAATTTCAGCCTCTGTAAGGAAAATATGCAAATGGGTTGTGATTTTGTGCAATTTCAATTAGTGATGAAGTTTGGGGTTTGGAGAATTGATTTGGGGGAAATGAGGAGAGAGAAATTGTTTTTACCTATTCTGAATTTTTTTCCAGCCCTCACCTCCATTTTGGCGCCCATTTTTCGGTGATAATCACAGCCGTTCAAACCTATTTAATCTCTACCTTACACCTCACTTTGTCAGCCAACTTTGTCAAATAATTTTGTACAAACAGCATTTTTCTTTTCCGTAAGAGAGAGCACAGAAAACGTATTCAAGAAGCCAAACTTTCAATTTCAAAAGTCAATGACCAAAGAAATATCTAATCAAAGCTTAATCCTAGCCCTCCAAATAATCCAATAGCCACAAATGCTTAAGAAATGGCTAACCGGTCAAGCCCATAAATTATGTGAACCACTAGCCCACACATTGGCAACAAATCTATGAACTGCCAAGCACAATCAATGTCGGTCTTTACACCACACTAATTTCAGCAACGGCTCATGCGTTCAACACGCAACCAGACTTGGTACTGACATGCCCGGTCCTGGCCAAGGCTATCTAGACATTGGCCTTGGCCCTCCAGATGTGTGGGACCTCAAAAAAATTAAAAGCCCTATAATGACTTGTTCCTTTTTTTTTTGATAGTACAGGAATTTGTGGAATTTTCTTGAAGATGTAGTAGTGCAAAAAAAGGTACAAGGTTATCCCCCTACCCAATAATGATTTTTTTTTTTATTCATTCAAGGTTAAATTTTGTTCTCTAGATTTGATTGCTACTTTTTTTTTTTCCTTTTCAAATATAAAATATTTTGGATAATATATGACAGTCACCATTGTCATACTTTACTAATTTCCAGAAGCTCTTTGTACTCTATTTCTTGAATGTGAGAATTGAATATCGAACGGATCAAATGGTGAGTGAGTACTATCAGCATAATGTTCTTCATCACGAGAAATTATATTTTGAATTGGTCATGATTGATGCTAAAGAGATTATTACGCTTGTAAAAAATTATATTTAAGTGCCTCACAATAATTTATCGTGTTTAGGATCTCGAAATTCTCAGAGTCGACCTACTACTGAAGGAAACGAAAACCATACAAAAAGATCCATTCAACAAAGAATAACGGTGATAAACAAGTTCTTTTATAATCAATAACTGGCTTCATCATCAAGTGTCAACTTGATACATTCTGCGTATGAAATCAAAGAAACATGTAGTGTCTGAATTAGCTCAGTGATATCCATGATTCATTCAGCAAAGAATAACGGTGATAAACAAGTTCTTTTATAATCAATAACTGGCTTCATCATCAAGTTTCAACTTGATACATTCTGCGTATGAAATCAAAGAAACATGTAGTGTCTGAATTAGCTCAGCGATATCCATGGAAATATCAGCAGGGGATTTGACACCTCGATCTACCCGAAAAGTTAAAATTGAAGTTCAGACATCATTTGAGAAAGAAAGAGCATTAGTCTACCCCCAACACGCACAAGTAAAATCTTGGTTTTCCAGAGAAAGTGCATTGATAATTTATCATATCAATTTATATCACTACATANACCCGAAAAGTTAAAATTGAAGTTCAGACATCATTTGAGAAAGAAAGAGCATTAGTCTACCCCCAACACGCACAAGTAAAATCTTGGTTTTCCAGAGAAAGTGCATTGATAATTTATCATATCAATTTATATCACTACATAAAAGCAAAATTTCAATAAAGGAAATGGGCATTATATAAGAATGTAATATTGGTGATAGCATTTGAGAGGAAGTAATCATTCCAATCTTTGGAGTGCTTTGAGTGAGTTACTTGGGAGGTTCCAAGTAGTAACTGTTCATAAATGCGGTGGGAAGTCGATCATATTTTTTGCAAAACTTGATCGCTCTTGATCTTTTTCCTTGTCATCGCATGAGATTTTTCATAAATTCATAAATTACAACATGAAAAGTTTTAGAGTATTGCTATTCATATGTGATCATGCATCATTTGATTTACAATTAATCCTACATTTAAAATGGAAAATCAATTAAAGTTATCTATATAATGGGAACCAAGACAATTTCTCTTCTATAACCCACGTGATTTTATTGTTCAAGGGAAATAGCAACTATACAAATATAAATACAAGACGAAATTTATGAACTATTGGAACTTTCATTATATGAAAAACGACTACAATCATATATTATCACTCAAGCAAGCCCCCAAGTATTGCTAGATAAAATGTTTTGACCACTTCCACCAATTTCTATCTTTTGAACCTATATATAATTAAATGATTGGGCCTGATTAATTTAAAAGCAGAGACTCAACTACAAAAAAAAAAAAAAAAATTGTACTTTCAGCCTAACCCATGCAAAATGTCCAATTACAAAACCAAAAAAAAAAGATTTAAAGTCTTTCGACCCAACCTTGACAAAAGGCCCAGTTACAAAAAAAATAAAAAATAAAAAAAAGAGAAGGAAGAAGAACAGACAAATTTACCAGCGGCGAAACCCAACCTAAGGCTGAAATTCTCGCCTTGGCTCCGGTCTCCTCCTTCTCCGGCACTGTTTAGGGAGAGCCTAGCCCGCGCAGCCGCACATCCTCTCCGGGTGCTGGGTCCACCACTGGCAATGCATCAACCATTTGAACTCAAGACCCTATCTGGCTTGCCAATTTGCTGGCCCCTCTGCAAATGCATCATCAATAAAATAAAATATTTTACATGTAAATCTAATTTTTTTTACTACTTTCTAATCATACATGCTTCGAAAATTTGCTATTTCAAAACTCATTTTTCAATTAAAAAAAAAAAAGTCATTAAAATGGACGTCAAACAGGGGTTTAGAATTGTTTGACTTGGTTCAAATTAAAAGAATAAATCTAAGCGTACAACATTGGTTGACAACAATGATTGACAATCATGTGTTGTCAAAATCTTAGTATATGATGTAGAAAATAATTTTTTAAAATGGATGGATATGACGATACCAACAAATAGGATGTTGTCAATCAATGTTGTGCATGTAACACAATTCAAATTAAAATATTAACGACTTCAAATAAATTAAAATCTACGATTTTGTATAAGAAATTTTGTTATGGGTTTTCCAAGTAATCTCCCACCTCATCCGCCACGTCAGACAGACAAACCGAATACGAACGCCATGTGGCGAATGAATTGGATTCACCTCGCCACACATGTCGAACGAATTGATTTCGCAAGCCACGCGACGGACGAACTAATTTCATCCGCCACCCCAGCGGATGCTAAGACCTACACTCCGCATCACTTCGTCACAACTAAAACTAAGTCCGAAGTGATGACATCCAAAACGCGATTATCACTCCTGCCACAACTGCTCCGTTTCAACCCTATGTACTAGAAGATCTTTTATAGAAAGACCTCAAGAACCAAATCATTAGGACTGATTGATGGAACGTATGACAGACTCCAAAATATCAAGTCACACATTATTGTGTCAGGGGCATTAAGAGCCCGTTTGGTAGAGATTAAAATCAGATTAAAATTGAAAAATTAGTTGTTATTATTGACTTTTATTAGATGAGTGAGACCCATTAACCTCTATATTTTCAATTTTAATTGGTACCAAACGAGCTCTAAATGAACTGTCCACCTATGTATTGATGGATTGACACCTACGAGATGATTGCCCTAGATTCGGAGCTACGTGTTCCACATCCAACGATTCTTCTCTTATTCATTTATCATTATAAATACCCACACTTGCACTATAGAAAGGGCGGTCCTTGAAAAGAGAGAAGAAGCACAAGTTTTTACATTATCACCATACATACGTACACCAGTAACACCACCACTAAAAATCACATTTCGGTGAACATCATCGTCGGACATCCCACTTTTGTCTACCAACTCACTAACGTGACCGTTGGAGTGCTCGCGGCCGCTTTCATCCCTATCGAAAAAGACCACGAACAATTAACAGTGTGTTTCTATGTGCATGAAGGAGCTCGCGTGGAAGATTCCCGTTGGCCACATATTTGAGTAATTTTTCGGGATCAACAAATTTAGTGTGAATTGACCAATTTTGCTTCCATCCCTTGTTAGAAGGTTCCAATACTAATCTCTATCCTATTCGGGATGCTAACACGTAAGAACAAAACCAAAAACATACTCCAAGTGATGTTTGGTAGAAGCCAGTGGACGTAAAAGCGTGAGACTGGACCCTTAACCATGGAAGAAATTTACTATTGGTTCCTAACATATTAATTCAGTAACAAAGTGGTCTTCAATATTTCAAAAAGATAAAATTATTCCCCAACATTTTATTATGATATGTTTGAGTCACGTTATTTTAAAAGAATGTAGATTGATAGAGAATGTGTGGTTAAAAAAGAAAGAGAAATTATTAATGTAAAAAAAAAAATTAATTTATTGAAAAATGTATAACTGAAAATGAGTAAAGAACGACAATAAAACTTTACTTGAACAGCGCTGTATGAACAAAATCAACCCCAGGGAAGACAATAATGAATGGACCCAGCTGACAAATCCATACAACGGTATATACCAACATCAACCAATTGTATTCCTTCATTGGTAAAACCCCAATCGCTGCGCGTACGACTTTCCATTTCTATCATATAGAGAAGTCTGTCTAACGCAAATGCAAAATCCCATCGATTATTATTATTCCGATTCTTCTTCCTTTCCAACTCATTCAAGTTTTCAATCGAATATTATCTTCTTTACATTGAGATCCTATTTCTATTTTGCATACACCGTTTATTATAATATTGTTTTCGAGGAATAATTGTTATTCAGAAGGTTCCAGATTTGCGAATTCAACAATTCCACGAAACAACGCTCAGGTAAGGCACCAGAAATTGCGGTTTCTGCAACATTTGAATATTAGTTTTATTTCTATTTTCTGATCTACGGAAATAGAAGATTTGTATATGTAATTTTTTTGTTCCTTGTATATCGCTCGTATTTTCCTCTCCAATTTGCTTATATGTTCATCTATGTGATTTGATTTGTAATTATTGTATAAACTGCGAAAAAAAAAAAATTCAGTTATGCGTTGTTGATATTTTGAATTTTGAGCACAGTTACATATTTGGTTGTAAATTGCTCTATGATCTTGTTCAACAGTGTTACAATCCAAATATATATACTGATATTTGTGGATTTCTAATTATGGAGCCTTAAATTTGCGTGAAGCTTTATCGATTAAGAAATGCATGGTTGTTGAATTAGATGGGACATACAGCTACCAAATAATATTTTAATTTATTTATCAATGCAGATAAGACCTTTCCCGTGAACCTCTGCATGTTAGGTAGTCCTGTCTGTATGTGACATTTACAGAAAAGAGCTGAATTTGATGAGTGTATGGATAAGAGGCAACATATTGCGATATTTACTACGGCAAGCCTTCCATGGCTAACTGGGACTGCTGTCAACCCTCTATTTCGTGCAGCATATCTTGCAAGGGATGGCAAGAGAAAAGTCACCTTGGTTATTCCTTGGTTGAAATTGAAGGACCAAGAACATGTCTATCCGAACAACATAAATTTTAATTCAGCGAATGAGCAAGAAAAATATGTTCGCCAATGGCTTGAAGAACGGATTGGATTCACATCACCTTTCATAATACGTTTCTATCCAGGAAGGGTAAGTGATATCGTTATTATTTAAGTTGAAAGTGAAGCAAGCATACATCCGCTGCTTGTTGAAAGTAAAGAAAGGGATGATGTGATTATTATGCATAAATGGAGAACCTTGATCTTGTTGAAAACTTATTTTTAGGCTTTTCCTCAGTTGGTCTGGCAAGAATACCATTTCCTTACAATTACTCATGTACCTATTCATAGTGAAAAGCATACATATTTCAATATTTCCTGATACTTGAGAAATTAAAGTTGATAATCGTTTCCCTTAAGATTTGTGGAATATGTGAATTAGTCGTTCCTCAAATTAGATCATGGCATCGGATCTGTGGCACGATGGCATCTCCTTCTATTGGCTTCATGTTACCATAAGGCTAAGGTAGGGCCATTTACAATGATAGGATATGCTTTTCATCTTTTCTATGTACTGGGAAGAGAGGAAGTGGAGCCTCTGTTGGTTTGGAACTGTAAATCCAAGACTGAAAACTTTGCTTTTGCGGAGTCTGTATACATGGACAACTGAATTTTTCATATTTGTGTACTGCTTTTCACAGAGTTTTGGGAGTCTGTTTCTGATGTAGACTTTCTGTGAATCTTTTAGCATATGGATGAGGCATCGCCTTGTTGAATTGTCATATCATTTGTCCATCTTATCTATTAAAAAACAGGAATCAGTGGTTATCTGCATTTTATTTGGTTGAAGTCTTGGTATATAGTACAGGGTCAGCCCATCCTTTCCACACATCTCTTACATAAATATGGAGACCTTTTTCGGATGTATTGATTCCTCTGCAAAAATATACTTCTTGCTTCTTTGAATATTTGATATTTCTGTTCTATTGTTACTGCATTGTACTGATTTGAACCTAGATAAGTAAAATAACCCTATCAAATCATTATTTTATAGTGCTCGTATTATCATGTTGCAGTTCTCTCTTCATAAAAGGAGCATTCTTGCTCTAGGGGATATTACTGAGATCATCCAAGATGAAGAGGCAGATATTGCTGTCCTTGAGGAGCCTGAGCATCTTACATGGTATCATCACGGGAAAAGGTGGAAAACAAAATTTCGCCTGGTTATAGGCATTGTTCACACCAATTATTTGGAATATGTGAGAAGAGAGAAGAATGGACAACTGCAGGCATTTTTTCTGAAATACATAAATAGTTGGGTTGTCAATATATATTGCCATAAGGTAGGTTTCTAAACAGTTCCTTTTTGAATTGCTTATTTATTGTATGCATTAAATTATATTTTCCTTCTGTCTTAAATTAGTTTTCCCAGTATGCCTTCTTTGTATCAAGGTGAATAATAATATTGAAGTCCTTAAACGTGGCATTGTTTTGTTCATTCTCTTTGGATTAGATAGGCTGTAGATGTACTAATGGAACTCGAAATTCAGCATGTTTAGTTTTATTAGTTGTGAAACAGTTGTATTCATGACTTTGTTGTTGTGAAGCTGGATATTCATGACATCAAGGAGACCGTCTCGGAGTTTCTGTATTTTTTGGATCCATTTTGATTGTTTGTGAAAACCAGTTGCATAGCAAGGAAGAAACCTTGCTGAGAGAGTTTGAAATTTCACTTGAATGGTTTCCCTATATTAAATTTGTGGATATTTGAGGCTTTACCATTGATTGTACATTGACGATTGGCGAATGACAAAATTGATCTTGAGATGAATTCTATAAATTTCTAGTGGATTTTATCATTTCTCTTAATAAAGAAAGAGATAAGATCTGGAATGTATATGCCAGTCATTTTACAAGTGCCAGACAATGTCAAGGGAAATATGCTAATTTTATGTATGACTATTACTAGTTTAGAGAAAAAATATTAGTTTATTCTTTAAGATTAAGTTTAGAGAATATCTGAATATGAAGCTGTAGGAATTACTATAAAATTTTAGTGGCAAGAGTTAATTGCTGAATTTCAGGAAGTTTTTCTGTTGCATCTCTCTGATTGCTGGTAATAAATTATTCAACTGCTAGCTGATGAGTATGACTTGCCTAAACTGGCAGGTGATAAGATTATCGGCTGCCACCCAAGACCTTCCGAGATCTGTTATCTGCAATGTCCATGGGGTCAATCCTAGATTTCTTGACATTGGCATGAAAAAGAAAGAGCAACAGTGGAATGGAGAGCAGGCTTTCACAAAAGGCACATACTACATTGGGAAGATGGTGTGGAGCAAAGGCTACAAAGAGCTACTTAAACTTCTGCATGAACATCAAAAAGAGTTAACAGGTCTTGAGGTTGATTTATATGGCAGTGGACAGGACTCTGATCAAGTACAGGAAGCTGCCAAGAAGCTGGAAATACCAGTCAGGGTTCACCCTGGTCGTGATCATGCCGATCCTTTATTTCACGAGTAAGACCTCAACGGCCGCTATCTGCTAATATTTGTTTGATGTAAAAAAATTCCTCCAGAAAAAAAAAAAATCAAAAACAAAAATGTACAACTATCGGCGGTTGATTCAAACTTAGGCCTGGGATAAATAGTAAATAGTCAATGCCATTCAAATTCTGGGGCTTATTTAGGCTGTGTCTGGAGCCAATTCTTTGGCAGATTTTAATTGAAATTTCAACCGTTACACACACCTACAGCCGCAACATTTGACCACATGTGAGTGTGGGGGCCAGCAATTGAAAAAAATGGCCATATTTATGCTGAAAATCTGATGAAAATCAATGACAGACACGGCCTTAGTTTGTTTTTTGAGTTCCCTTCCCCTTTCTTTGTTTTTATCTTTATAAAATTTCCTCTCTCTTTTGCCTTGGGATTATGGAGAAGTTGCTGTGAAGAGGGTATTGATAAATCACGAGTCAATCTTGAAATTCACTTGAAGATGCTAAAAACCATATAATACTATGGTTTCACCGATCTCCGTAGTGTTTACTGTTATATATTTTCAAATAAATCAATTCCCTCAGAGGGATGCACCATGAAGTCCTACCAGTTAATACTGCATCTGATAGTGCAGCGTATTGTGCTGTCTATTTTCCCAATTTTCTGATTCTTCAGATGTAGGGTTTGGCTGAATTTTTTCTTCAACGATTTGATTCCTTGTATTTGCCTAGTGTTTATTTCTCTAATCTCATTGATGATGGTACTTTCACTAAGGAAGGTCATCCAAGGTATGCGGGATAGAAATTTGTTCAAGTTGGGAGATCATGAGGATGTATCTTTCTCAGATGAAGTTCTCCCTAAATTAAGATTCACAAATATCTACACTCATGTATGAAACTGATTAGTCGTTCTCCTTTTGGGGTTTACGTCTGTGTGGGTGTGTGTGTTGTAGCATAATTTCGCAAGTTTCTTTGAAAAGAACGTGTTGAAGTTCAGTGAAAAGAAAAAAGAATGTTCACACTTGTTCTTCCACCTCCATTCCCTTCTCCCCTAAACGTGGCTTGCTTGCTTTCCGGTTGCATTCCTTTTAAGGATTTTAATTGCTATGTGAATTTTAATGGCATATATAGTATTATAACCTTGTTACCCATACGCTGGTTGATTACATAGTTAATCTCAATGTTGCCTATCCAGCTACAAGGTGTTCCTGAATCCCAGCACCACAGATGTAGTCTGTACAACCACAGCTGAAGCATTAGCAATGGGCAAGATAGTGGTATGTGCTAATCATCCCTCGAACGATTTCTTCAAGCAGTTCCCAAATTGCCGAACGTATGATGATGGCAATGGGTTTGTTGAAGAAACACTCAAGGCATTGCAAGATGAGCCTGCTCCCCAAACTGATGCTCAAAAGCATGAGCTATCTTGGGAGGCAGCTACAGAGCGGTTTCTGGAAGCTGCAGAGCTGGACGTCGTGCCTACAAAGAAACTGAACAAGACACCCTCAATGCTCTTCATGTCCACATCTTTCAGTTTCCGGAGGAATTTCGAGGATGCATCTGCAATGGTACATTTTCTGGGAACTAGATTTCTAAGTTCACAACCGGATGAAGAGCAATGTAAAGAGATTGGATTGTCAGTATCTCCCAAAAAACATTCATACCCTTCAAAAAGATGGGTTTTCTAAGATTGATTCCTGTTTTAGAAATATTCTGCAAATTTGGTGGCAGTGATATGATGAATAGAAATTACTCCGAATCTTTACATGGGTTTGAGCAATTTCATTATCCGAATAGAGCTTGACGTTGTTTGCATGCATTTTATGTATAAGTTGAAGTTAGTTTCTTTTTATTTTTTCTAAAGTCGTCTATGATAGGGAAGATCGTGTTATCCATTTGTATTCATATCATGTAAAATGATTGATCGCTACCTACTAGTTTGTTTGATTTCACCTCGTAATTGTAACTACCTGTAGAAGTTGATTTGACTAACTTTCCCAATCTAGTTTGGCCAAGAAGCATATCTCACTCTCTCTCTCTCTCTCTCTCTCTCTATAAGACGTTTGTTTTGATATTTTTGCTTTTCCTTCATTCCTTATACCAGAGAATTGTAGCTGCATTTGACGTATTTTTTCAATTTATTTATTATTATTATTTTATTTTTATTTTTTTTTACAATGAAGCTGGCAGCAGCCAATGAAGATTTCTTGTACTTTCTCTGAAAACAACATGACCATACTTGTCATTCAAAACAGTAATACAACCACGTAATACCGTCAAGTATTAAATCTTGAGATCATAGTAGAAAAATCGACTAATAAGTCACCCTAGTGTCCATAAAACCGTACATGATGTATAAGATATTTACTTTATATGGCCCATCGGGCGAATAATTTTACACATTCAATTATCCCCTTCCATTGTTGTCCCAAAGAGTAACTAGGACCTCTAAAAAAAATTAAAATTTGCAGCAAATCTTCGAAATTTATAACACATTCCATAACAACATTCTTGATAAATGTTGTGTGATACTGTCAGTAAATCAATCCAAGTAAACCATCAGAGCTCTCACCATTACTTGCCTGATTTTATTGCTAGACTAACCCTATATTTTGTCATCTACTAAGATAATTTCCAACTCATTTCATTAAAATTGCGCAATTTTTACGTCAAAATGGTGTCACACCATCTTATTTTGTCATCTACAACTTATTATACCAAATGTTACACCAAATAAACAGTGTTCCCCTCTATTTTTTAAAATAATTTATTTATTTCAAAAGTATTTAATTACATAATTCTATTGTTACTAAAATTACTGAATTATAATGAGTAATTTTATTTAATATATTCAATAGATATTATTTATTACGAAATTACAATTTATTATAAATAATAAAAGGATTTAGACAGGTATATAACGAGAACTAATATTTGTTGTAATATTAAATGAAGGTCTATGTATTACACCAAATGAACAATGATGCATCAAAGTTGGTATAACACTATTCATTACATCAATTTGATGTCAAAACCGAAGTTGAGTCGGAGAGAAAATTTCATGCCAAAATGACATTTTAATATCCATTACAAGTGTCGTTACTATTAATCGGAAGATCACTCAATTCGTGGAACATACCATGATCTTATTCACCAATTAATTATTTGTAATGTCATTGGCTTATTGCTAAGCAATGTTACTTAATAGACCATTTCTCTTCATAAGAAAGTAAAAAACACATTTCTAATTCGTCCTTTCTTATAATTTGAAATGCTAATTCCATAAAAAAAAAAAAAATAAATAAATAAAAATAAA
>CAIGRS010020480.1:0-12079 GCA_903798395.1 Fraxinus floribunda
GAATTCCAAACGAACAAAAATCAACTCCAAATGGTTTGTAGGATTTAAAACAAGCCTTGAAAAGATTATGCTCAAACAATCAAGCAAAATCCTTTAAAATTCAAGAATACTCAATAACTTTGATTATGAAGAAGAAAATTAAAACTTGGAATGAAAATTCTCTCAAATTGGGGCTATAGATTTTTTATGTTTTCTAATGATTTTTGTTGATTACAAACCACTTATTTACAGCCTACAAACAGTGCTATACGAAGTGCTGCAAAAAATCCTCCAAAAGCCACCATGTTTGAACCCCAAACGGTCAAAAACGGCTTCCAACAACCGAAATTATTAGACATGCGGTCCCATGCAGCAGGGACAAAAGTCCCTGCAAGTCTTTACTCCATGCAGTC
Source organism: Fraxinus floribunda (assembly GCA_903798395.1). Taxonomy (NCBI): domain Eukaryota; kingdom Viridiplantae; phylum Streptophyta; class Magnoliopsida; order Lamiales; family Oleaceae; genus Fraxinus; species Fraxinus floribunda. The sequence goes on from CAIGRS010020480.1 coordinate 393, forward strand.
GCATGGAGTAAGCCCATGCAACCGCATGGGTCAAATTTTGTTATTATTATTTTCTTTCCAATCATTTTGAGCAATATATAACAGATTGTTGGATATTTTATAAACTTGTGTTGAGGTATAAAACATGTTACCCCATCTAGAAAAATACGATCGCCAGCACTACCACTTCCGATCCTAACCTGCACGCTAGGTTCAACATTATTATTATTATTATTATTATTATTATTATTATTATTATTATTATTATTATTATTATTTTGTTGATTTTCTAAGAAAAAACGAAAAATTTATTGAGGTCTCAAGATCTAAGCCAGGTACTATAACACCATGAGGCTTAACCTCCAAACTACTTTCTAAGGCCACACATTACTTGCATATATTAATGCCGAAAATGGAACAGGCTTCTATACGTAAAAAAAATTGGAACCTAATTCATGTATTAGGCACTTCATAAAATAATAATTTGCATACTGTAGGAAAATCTCATGCAAATAAGTTGTTTCCAAAGTTTTAGCCCTGAACAAACAGTGTGAGCGCATATCTTCAAAATATCACATAAACTAGTTCAACGCTCGTCAAGAGGCTTTATTTTTTCGGAAACAAACTCTGAGTGCTTCAACTTTGGATCGGATTAGAATCCAATTCTAACATTAAGAGTCTCAAATATGGTGGTGAACAGAATGCTAATGCACAATGGTCTCTAAGAATTAGCAGATTTTCATGAATTTTTAAAAACTCTACTGTCGATATCTTGAGGTGTACTTCATGTTGCTGGACACACATAAGAGTTAAAAGAAGCAAAAAAAAAATAAAAATCAGAAAAATATGAAGTGATTTCCTAGCAACCAATGACCCTATTTTTCAATGATAGCACTTATAAAACCATAATTTCTCAATTAAATATTCGTACATAAAATTTAGGGTATTACATAGACAACTTGCCTCTTCAGATATGTTTCCTCCAAGGCACTGTCATCTTAGGCCATGTTGAGACCGAGTTAGGCCAAACAAGAGATAGCAGTCCAATGCAATTCGGACACCTCTACACTTTATCAAGTAGTTTGGATCATAAATTGGTTTTCAACATTGTGCAAAAGGGAGTTACAAACATTGATCAGCTGACTAATATGTTCTACATGGGATGTTGAATAATGGATGAACCAATTTTATGATGAATCAATTTTATTTTCCTATAAAATTTATTTAATTTTACGACTCAAAATACATGAATGTCTATAGATTATTAAGCTAGGAACAGAAAAGTCAAAAAAATTGAAATGCGTCGTGCATTGCAGCCAAATACACCAAGTCAGGCAATTCAACATACACCTTATACCAGAATCAAAATTGCATTTAGGCAACTGAGCAACCACCTCAACACCATATCTAAAAACCCGTTCAGGTAATTTATCAAACACCTTAAGAATTAGATTTTCTTGTCAATGAAATGTTAAAATAAGAACTTGATGAAGAAAACAAATTAAGAAAATAATTGCCATTATCCCATTGATAGATATCGAAGTTGGACTTTGGGCGACGTCATATGGAAAAATAATCATGATATAAAGAGGAAGCACTCCCCCTTGGTGGGAGCACCTTCCAAACAAACCAATCAGGAGGATAACATGACGACTTAAAACACTGGATTAAGTCCTTAGTGACATGACTTGTTGCAGCCAAACTCACCAAACAATCAAATTCCTTCAAATAGTGTCAAACGTGATTTGCAATGAAGAAGTTCTGGAAAAATATTTTTGAATTGTTATTTTCTCATTCACAGGGGAAAAATATATATAGATACACATACAAGACTAAAGAGAAAAAGCTACCTAATTTAAAAGATTATAAGAAGACTACCTAATTTAAAAGATATTTCTGTTATTACATCAATATGGTAAACAATCAAGTGTGATTCCCTGTATACACCTTATGCCGACACTCCCCCTCAAATTGGTGCATAGATATCTATCATGCCCAATTTGTTAATAGCATCATGGAACACCCTTCCCGAGATTGCTTTCATAAGAACATCAACTAGTTGATCTTCAGACTTAACAAACGGAAATTGTATAACCTTTTGATCAAGATTCTCCTTGATAAAGTGGCGATCAATTTCCACATGCTTAGTACGATCATGTTGAACCAGATTTTGAGCAATTTCAATAGCTGCTTTATTGTCACAATGTAGATTCATTGGTTCTCATATTCAATTCGTAAATCTCGTAACACATTTTTAACCCACAACAGCTCACATACACCGTACTCCATACCTCGAAATTCAGCTTCCGTACTTGATCTAGCTACAACCTTTTGTTTCTTACTTCGCCAAGTAACTAGATTACCTTCAACAAAAAATGAAGTAACTTGATGTAGACCTTCTATCCAATTTACCTTTAGCCCAATCGGAATCTGTATATCCTTCAATACCTGAGGCTCCATTTTTTTTGAGAATAATAAACCTTTTACAGGCGTACTCTTCAAATACCGTAAGATTCGATATACTGCATTCATATGCTTTTCACCTGGTGCATGTATAAATTGGCTTACAACACTTACTGCATAAGCTATATCTGGTCTTGTGTGAGATAGATAGATTAGTGTTCCAACCAACCTTTGATATCGTCCTTTGTCAGTTGGAATTTGACTTACGGATTCTCCAAGTCTATGATTCATCTCTATAGGTGTCTCACCTGGCTTACAATCTAGCGTTCCGGTTTCAGTTAAGAGGTCTAACACATATTTCCTTTGCAAGAGAACAATGCCACATTTCGACCTTGAGACTTCAATTCCTAAGAAGTATTTGAGCCGACCGAGGTCTCTCATTTCAAATTTAGTCACAAGATATTCCTGTAAAGCCTTCCTTTCATCGGGGATCATCTCCTGTCAAGACCATGTCGTCTACATATACAATTAATGCTATTATCTTTCCTTATGTTTTATAAATAGCGTATGGTCTGAATTACTCTGCTTGTAACCAAACTCCCTCATTGTGGACGAGAATCTTCCGAACCAAGCTTGAGGTGACTGTTTCAGTCCATATAATACTTTCTTCAATTTGTATACTTCAGTTCTTCTTGAAAGTTTGCATTTAATTCCGGGTGGTAGCTCCATGTAGACTTCCTCCTCTAGATCTTCATTAAGGAAAGCATTTTTTTACCTTAAACTGTTGCAAGGGCCAATCTCTATTTGCTGCGATTGATATAAGAATGCGGATTGTATTAATCTTGGCTACCGGTGCAAACGTTTCTTGATAGTCAATCCTATACTTCTGTGTGTATCCTTTCGCAACTAACCTTGCTTTATATCTATCAATACTGCCATCAGCCTTGAGTTTAACTGTAAACACCCATCTACACCCGATTGTTTCCTTTCCTCTAGGTAACGAGCAAAGTTCCCAAGTATTGTTTTTTTGAAGGGCCTCCATTTCCTCATTCATAGTCGTGTCCACTTAGAATCTGCTAGAGCATCATGTACACTACTAGGAATAGATACATTGGACAATTGATTAACAGTAAGTGCATGTGGTTCAACTAATCTATGTAGAGAGACATGGTTACTAATTGGGTACTTTGTCTTGGTTTTAAGATCAGGCTCATACCATTTTTTTGGGACTCCTCTAGTAGATCTTTGTGGGTATTTACTAGTTACTTTTTCTGTGAGATCAGGTATGTCACTAAGTATAGGATTCAAAGTTACCTGAGAAGGAACATTCTGGGTTGATTCTTCAGTTAACGGTGTAGATGGGGCCAACTCAGCATATGAATCTGGGGGGTTTTGATCACTGCCAGACATCAAGGTGTTGGAATTAGGACTGATGGGTTCTACAGTCCTAAGTTCTAGAGTCTCTTTTTCTGTTGTAGGTAATTGGTCAGTTTCATGACCATGACCAATAGGTGCCACAGCAGAGGAGGAAAAATCTTCTACTTCAAATAGTTCACTTTCATCATATTTATGAGGTAAGTTCTCTTCACGAAAGCTCTCCCCCTAAAGAGAAGACCCAGAGGGCTTCCATGAATATTATGGTTCCGACTCACGAAAAGAAACATCCAGGCTAACATGTATCTTCTGAGTGTGGGGATCATAACACCTGTAGCCTTTTTGAAACTCTAAATAGCCAACAAAAACACACCGTTTTGCACATGGATCCAATTTACTGGGTAGAACTTTAGGTATATAAACATATACTGTATACCCAAAGATGCGTGGTTCAAGGTTTGGGAGATGAGGAACAGAAAGTAGTGATTCCATCTTCTGTTAAGGAAAACTTATCACTTGAGATAGTGTATGATTGATCAAATACGCCACTGATTTTACTGCCTCACCCCAATAATACTTAAGCATATTCATACTAAAGAGTGAAGCCCGAACTATCTGTAGTATTTGCCTATTTTTTCTTTCTGCTAGTCCATTCTGTTCTGGAATATATGTGTAGGAAGTTTGGTGTCGAATTTCCTTTTGACTTAAGAAGCTACTTAAAATGGCATCTACAAATTCTGTACGATTATCAAATTGTAAAGTACAAATCTGTCTTTGGTATTGAGTCATAACCATACTATAGAATTCTTGAAAAACCATGCACACATCATTTTTATTTCGAAAGAGAGATACCCAAGTCATCCGAGTACATTCATCAATAAAAGTAACAAAATAACAAGCTTTAGAAAAAGACTGAATTTTTGCAAGACCCCATACATCCGAGTGAATCACCAAAAAAGGTACTGAACTTTTATTCAAACTTGACAAATAAGACATGCGATGACTCTTAGCCAGTTCACAAGTCTCACAATGAAAATTAACATCATCTAACTGAGAAAATAAATGCGGTTTTAATTTTCTAAGGTAACCAAAAGAAAGACGTCCAAGCCTTCGGTGCCACAGCCAAACAGTTTCCCTACTTTTATCTTTGCTACTTGTTTGATATGCCTGACTGAGCTTCGACCCCCCTTTTTTAGTTAATTCCAAGTAATAGAGTTTGCCTCATCTAACACCATAACCAAGAATCTTCCGAGTTAGAATGTCCTGGAAGACACAAAAATATGGCCAAAAAATTACGGTGCAAGAAAGGTTAGAAGTTATTTTGCTAACGGAGAGAAGATTATATTCAAGAGAAGGAACTACAAGTACAGTATCCAATGTAAGGGTATCTGATAAAATGACGGATCCCTTCCCAGTAATAGGAGAAGTACTTCCGCTGGCTGTAGAAATACTTGACTGAGATGAAGGGGTCAAAGATTTTAATTGACTAGGGTCTCTTGCCAAGTGATCAGATGCACCTGTATCAATAATCCATATACTATTCTTAGAAGTGACATGGAATGCATTACTCAGCATACCTGGGTAGACAACATTTATAGTATTTGCTATGGGTTGCATTGATTCCTCTACCGTGGATGCTATCATAGCTTTCCCAGTAGTATTTTTTCGAGGTTTCTTTGTAAAATCCCACCATTCAGGGTAGCCTATGATCTCATAGCACTTTTTGTTTTGAATAGCGAGTTTCACCACAATGGGTACAAGTCAGCCCTTTAGAAGATTACCTGAAGTAATTCTTTGATGGACCCCCTGGATATCCTTGGCGAGTTCGATTTGTTAATATGGATGAACTTTCTGAGATTAACTTAGTGCTCCCCATAGTTTGTCTCTGCTGAGATTCCTTTCGAACATAGGCATAAGCACTCTTAAGATCAAGTTTTGGGTCCTTCCGCAAGATTTCTCCATGCACCTGTGTATATTCAGAGTCGAGTCCATTGAGAAAGATATGAACTCGAAGTCCAGCCATAGCTAAATACAATTGAATAATTCCTTCAACTGTTCCCTCCGAGAAGTAGCTCTATGATCAATATCCTGAAAAATAGCAACAAGTTCATTATAATATATTGAGAGTGGACGGCCATTTTGTTTGGTAGAAAAGGGTCTCTGGTTCAATTCAAAAAGGCAGGTTTCATTTGATCCATCATAGAATGTTCGAGCCACTACCTCCCATATTTCCTTTGCTGTGGACAGGCGAATAAATTAGTGCATTAACGGCGGACTCATTGCATCAATAAGCCAGCTCTTGACTCTATGGTTTTCAGTAATCCAAGTCTCCAGCTGTGGATCTCCAGTTGCATGTTTCACTATCTTTCCGGTGAGATACTCGACCTTGTTACAAGCACCAATCAGCATCTCCATGAGTTGAGACAATAATGGGTAGTTATTCTCATCAAATATGACCCTACTTGGGAAGGCAGAATTAATTTGTTGAACGACGATTTGTGGTGCTAGAGTTATTGGTTGCGGAGTTGTGGTAGGGACGATGATTGTGTCTGGATTCGTTTCCATGGAGCTGACTGTACGAGTTCGGAATGCGAAATACACAATACGAGTATGAGAGAAAAAAAAATTCAGACTTGCTCTGATACCATGCCAAATGTGATTTGCAATGAAGAAATTATGGAAAAATATTCTTGAATTCTTATTTTCTCATTCACTGGGGAAAAATATATATAGATACACGTACAAGACCAAAGAGAGAAAGCTACCTAATTTGAAAGATTATAAGAAGACTACCTAATTTAAAAGATATTTCTGTTATTACACCAATATGGGAAACAATCAAGTGTGATTCCCTGTATACACCTCATGCCGACAAATAGATATGAAGCCATAAGTTGGAACACTATATCTTAACATGGCCATGCCCATTAGCCTATATAAAGGGACAAAGGATGAATGAAAGAGTGAGGTCTAAACTAAAATTCTCTTTGTACAATTATAAAATTCCAGTATCTTAACAATTTTTTTAGTTTAAAGTTCATAGAAGTTGATCAAATTATAGCAATCCACATCTTCCATTAGTAGATTTCTTTGATATGAAATAAAACTTCTCAAATGGCACGTTTAAATTATACATTTAGCCCCTATTTGATCCTCATTAAAATTCTCATTATTATTTTTCTACTCATTTTCAACTACACATTTTTTAATAAATTAATATTGTCCATCACATCAATAACTTTTCCTTCTTTTTCAACCACACATTTTCTATCAATACTATTCCAAAATACATTCTTTCAAATTAATATCTATCAAACACACTCTTAACCCATGTTTGGTTTATATAAAAATCATATTTTTAATAGATTTTGATAAAAGTTAATAGATCGTGTAGGTGAAAAGTTGTGAATCCCATGAATATGTGAGTAAAATTAATTAATGACATGGATTTAAACTTTATCAATATTTCAGTTGAACTAAATAGGGACTTAGTCTATGCTCGATCCCCCTCTAGTAATTTCAATGTTTAACCCCATTTCGTGAATCCCCCAATAATTTACTAGCTTGTATGCTTTTTTCCCTTATAGGTAGGGACTATAAATAACACTCTCCCTTCATACATTAAAAATCTTTTTACATATCAATGATCCCATAGATAGTTGTGTCAATCACAAATGCCTACATTTCCTATGAACTTTCATATCTCAATAAAATTTGTTAATGCATTATGGAAGTTATTTTACTAAGTGTGGGTGGTTTTCAAATGATTTTCATTTCTTTGTAATTATGTTTCTATTTTTATTTAACATGTTCCTGAATGTTAATGGTAGAGTGTGAACAATTCGTGGATTAGAACATACTCAAACTTACCAACATAATATTTACGACTGGGGTTCGAGACAAGAACAGTAATTGGATATACATAGGCCTCACTTTATCATCATAATCATCATCCAGTGGCACTTATTTTCAAGTTCTGAATTCGACAGTATATTTACTTGGATGTTGTCATTTCTTAACTCTTTGGATTGGAACGTTAGTAACTGAACTAATTATAAAGTGGTTAACATTAAAAATAAATTGAAGTTTAATATTTTGATTGTAACGTATTAAAGTTAAGTGACTTAATTGAGATTTCACTCAAAATTCAGTGACCAAATCATCATTCAATAGGATTTCCTGATAATATGTTCAATCTCGTATCTATCAAAGAAATGAAAAATAGAAAACAACATTGGTTGGATTTCACACTGTCAAGGATAAAATTCATCCATCACCGAACATTTAGAAAAAAATTTAGTTCGGTCAAAATAATTAAATTTGTCTCAGTTTAATGACTAAATATCAATTTAATTTCAAATTTTATCCCTCTTATCACATTTTGTCTTAGATCGAGCCGTGCACAATGACGATTTTCCCACCCAAGGCAATTTCTCCTTCTGATTGAAAGGCTGGTCATGTGGCTAAAAAGGAGAAGTGATGTGGTGAGCCAGGAGATCGACGGCGTTGTGAGCTACAGAGATAGAAGGGAGATTAGCGGTGTTGTGAGCTATAGAGATCAATGGCGTCATGATCTATAGAGATCGTCGTGAGCTATAGAGATCGGTGACATCGTAATCTATAGAGAATGGCGATGACGTAGTGAGCTATAGAGATCTGTCACTGGTCTGCGCCTGTTACCAGAGGGGTGGTGGAGTAAAGTGGAAAATGAGAAAGCAACGAAAATATTTTTTAAAAAAGAATTAGGGTTTGTGGGGGTGGTGGCGAGTGTGTTTGGGGTGTATTGGGAGTAGATTGATTTAATTTTATAATATTAAAAGTTTAAATTATTAATTATCTAATTTTTAAACAAAAAAAACTTCCAAATCTAATTTTTGAATTGGGCATTTTAAAACTCTGGGCAGGTGGAACTTCTACAAAATGTATTGCGGTATGGCCCAATTTAAAAAAAATAATCAATATGGGATGCAACAAAGTAAGAGAGCAAAACTACATTGGCGTTTACAAAATAAAAATAAATTAAAGTTAATGATCTAATTGAGACAAATTAAAAAGTCTAATAATCCCATCAAAATTTTGTTGAAAGTTTAGTAATCACAAATAAAAATCACCCGTCATCAAAACTGATAATTTGGCACGACCTCAAATAAAAACTTGTATACTATTTAAGTTCTATTTGAGTGTTAAATTATAGATCACCCAAAAAAACTATATAGCATAAATCCATATATTATAAAATCTTTATTTAATAATCAAATTTTTTTTAACCACCCTTGATGAATAAACTAAAATTACACTAAAATCCGTGAAAATACTCTTTAAAAAATTGTTGAAAAATACTAAATTACTCACTCTATTGTTTGCATGGAAGGGATAATTTTCTATCTATAGTAATCGATAGACTGGCTCAAATAAAATTACATCATTCAAACAATTTGAAGCATATATTTAATATTTCAGCAACATTACATAATCAGCTAAGAGAGGTTCTTAGAAAAACTGTAAAAATGGCATTCTTCTATTGATCGAAGATCTTCACATTCTGCCCACGAGTGTAGATCCAGCAACTTAGTCATCAGATTTACTCAATCCAGTACCTTGAACATTTTCGGACTGAAACTGCATGTTGGATGAGTCACCTAAAGGAAATCCAATGCACGAGGATCCAATTGTAGTAGTATATTTTCAAGATGAAGCCATTCTATTGGAGGAGAAGGTAAATCCATTTATAGGATCCAATTATGGTGATATTAATTGTTAATATTGACTTAGATTTTAATCAAATTTTTTAACTGAACCAAATGGGGGCTTAATCTATCCTCGATCCCCCTGTGTGGTAATTTCAATGCATAACCTAATAGCTCGAATCACCCTATGGTTTACTAGCTTGAGTCCTTTTGTTCATATAGATAGTGACTATAAATAAAACTCTCCCTACATACGTCATGGATCATTTTACATTTCTACGATCTCATGATAGTTGTGTTAATCACAAATGCCCACCTTGCCTATGAACATTCATATCTCGAGAAGATTTCTCAATGCATTATGGAAGTTATTTTATTAAGTGTGTGCATTTTTCATATGATTTTTATCTCCCTGTTTATGTTTTCATTTAACAATTTGTGCTTGAATGCCAATGGCCGACAAAACAATTTATGGATGAGAACATACCAGAACTTACCAACATATTGTTTATGAGCACGGTTCGGGACAAGAATAGTACTTGGACATACATAGGCCTCACTATATCGTCATAATCACTTATATTTTCAAGTTTTGAATTAGGCGGTACATTTACTTAGATTTCTCCGCCTTTTACTCTTTGGATTGGAACGTCAAGTCTAGTAACTGAACTAATAGAGTGGTTAAATTAAAAGTGAATTGAATTTTAATATTTCGGTCATAATATATTGAAGTTAAGTGACTTAATTGAGATTTTACTCAAAATTCAATGACCAAATCATCCTCCAATAGGATTTCCACATGACATGTTCATTCTCGTATCTATCAAAGAAATGAAAAATATGAAACAACATTGGCTAGTTTCGCATTGTCAAGTCATTGAACATTTATAAAAAAAAATAAATCAATTCGATCAAAAATATTAAATTTGTGTCAGTCAATTTAATTTCAATTGTTATCATTCTTATCACATTTTATCCCAATTTTAACACTTGCAATGTTGATTAATGGTTAATTGACATGTCACTATAGATTATATAAAAATCTATTGCCATGCAGTCCAATTAAATTTTTTTAATCAATCTAGAAAACAAAACAAAAATTGAAGTTCAGTGAAACAATAAAACCATATTGAAGTTAATAGTCAAATTAAGACGAATTGAAGTCTGAGAGTCCCATTAAAATTTTGTTGAAAGCTCAGTGATCACACACAAAAATCATCCCATCATCAAAAGTGATAACTTGGCACGACCCCCAAGATAGTCTAACTTCAAAATCCCAATAGCCAATCAATCTTCTACTAGAAATGTTTATATTACATTTTGATTTCATTACTATTTGTAAGAAAAAGAATTGAAAGTGGATAAAATATCACGAGAGCAACAAAATATATGGAATGAATAAACTAAAATAAACTAAAATTGCACTAATTATATCCATCAGTTAATAATATAGGAAATACTCTTTCAAAACAAATATTGAAAAATACTAAATAATACTCTAATGTTTGCATGCAAGGAACAGTTTTCTATCTCAAGTAACTACAAAAATTTATCCATGGATGGGCTCAGATAAAAGTACACCATACACCGATTGAACAATTTGAAGCAGATATTTAATATTTCCCTCGGCGAAGTTTAAGCTCTTAGAAAACTGAACTTGATCAAAAATCTTCACATTCTGTCCTCAAGTATAGATCTAGCAACTTCTCAATCAAATTTACACACCATGAACATTTTCAGACTGAAACTGCATGTTGAATGAGTCGCCTAAAGGAAAACCGAATGCACGAGGATCCCAATCCAATCGAGGTGATACATCATCAAGATCAAACCATTCTGTTGGAGAAGGTAAATCCCATTGCAGTAGCCATTCTAATGTTTGACCAGGTTGAATTGACGAAGGCTGTAATTGGGCATTAGATGAGTCGCCCAATAGATAATTTAGTATACTAGGACCCATTGGTGGCACGTAATGATCATCATCATTGCTAGTGGAAGCTGCAAATCGACTTGTCGCCACATCACCATTCATGAGTGTAATAGGTTGATATTGATCATTGCTCTGCATACCAGTCTCGGGTGGAATCAAAGGATTATATAGAGTAACATTGGTTTGATCACCAGGAATGTGGGCAAGAGGTTGAGGAGATGGAAGAATATTACTTTGAATTGCCATATCTCCATGCATGTACGTAACAGGTTCATGAACCAATTGATATTGATCATTAATGCTTGCTCGTTGGT
>CAIGRS010020498.1:2412-17735 GCA_903798395.1 Fraxinus floribunda
CCCCCCCCCCCCCCCCTCCTCCCCTCGTTGTTGAAAGAAATTACCTTTATAAATCACTAAACTTTCGACCTTGGTTTTGCAGGGGCTGAGGGCTTTTCTTCCAAAGGCTGAATTAATGAATAGAGTAAACAATTTCACACAACTAAAAGAGAACGTACGCCAAAGTGTACTTTTGCACGTCTTTTATCTTTTTCCTGCACCAATTTTTGTTCCAAGGAGAGTAACTGCGTTCCATACATTAGTATAGACATTTCTATCAACTTCTTTTCTGGTCAGTTACAAGAATGGAAAATTAATATCTTGTTTGCAGAGTATATTTCAGAAAATAAATCTGCATTCAGTAAGGATAACCAGCAGAATCTCCTAGCACGTTTCTATTTCATTGGCTTGATAAGTAAGGATAAGGCCATGGTTTTAAATCAGTATTTTTCCAAATATATAAAGCAATATTCAAATAACCCCAACTCCAAGAGAATTTCAAATTCATTTAGGGACCTTCTTGAACTATTTCACCCTCAGAAGTTTTTATGTGGAAGAATTACCACTGTGTTGATCAAGGTCATGTTTTTTGAGCGAAATATCATAGAGCCAAATGCCACCTCAGTTCACCTGTCTTGTGCATGATCGAGATGAATAAAGACTTAACTATTAGTAGTAGCAACTTCTCTTTTTTAGCCAGATAGCGTCCTTGGTAACATCATAGTTATCATAACTAATGGTCAATGTTTCAATATTTTTTGTGTGCGCCTATTCTCATTCTATTGCCTAGTGATTAGTGATAGTTCAAGCAATGACCATTACCAACTCTGACAATATAGTTCTGTATTGGTTCATCGATGGTTGTAATATCTCTTGGCTCGTTATATTTCTCTGCCCATGCATTGTATATTGTTTCATTATGACATTTATCCATTTATGATTTATTTCTTGATGTGGCAGGTTGGACGGCGAATATATGTGCAAATTACCAGAATAAATTTAGATACCAATGATTTAATACTCAGCGAGAAGGAAGCTTGGGTTAGTCTTTCACTTTGAATCATTGCTTCCTCTGTCTTTTTATTTGGGGCTTTTATTTTTCTTAATGGGTATTCTCAATAAGACTAATTTCATTGTTTTACTCCTTTTCTTGATGGTATTTCCTTGGCTATGCTATGTGATAGGGGATGTTGCATCTACAAGAGGGAACACTTCTAGAAGGAACTGTGAGAAAAATCTTTACATATGGTGCTCAGATAAGGATATGTGATACCAATAGGAGGTATATTATTACTAAAATATCATTCACAATTTAGTTTGCCACTTGATCCGATATGTCACGAAATGCTTGGCTCTTTTCTTTTTTTCTTTTTTCTTTTGATGGTAAGAAAAGTTAGCTTAATTATTATAGATGTGAAGTAATTTAAAGTCAGATCGTGCTGCCTGCAAACAAATAAATCTGCCCATTATTCTAATGAAGGAAAGACAAAATGCTAATTATGATAGAGAGACACATATATGCAAAACTTTGGAAGAAATTGTTTTCTTTAGTAATTATCTTGCTTAAAATGATAAAGTAGAGGAAATTCCAAGGAGAAGGTTCAGTTTATACATTTCAATAAGCAGTATGAATGTCATACTTTACAACTATTCGATAAACTTAAATTTCTGGTTTGTTTCTGCTATTTTGCTGCACAAACCTATTCTGGTTCATCAAGTATGCCAATCAACCATAGGAGGACTAAAACTTGCAACCACCTATAATCAGTTGGAAAAGTTAATGTCGAGCTAACTCTTGGTCTCAAATTTCTAAAATTAATTGATTGTTTTCACATCCTAACTTTGTTATCATTTCTTTTGAAGAGTGCATAAAAAAATAAAATTTTCACAAATAGATAATCAAGGGCAGTAATTTAATTGTATACCCGTGAAAATTCTTTCCTGCTGTCCTCTTGTGATTACTTGAATAACCACCTCGTCCTCTTATCCTTTTGTAGTGGATTGCTGCATATTTCAAACATCACCAAAGGCAGAATTACTTCTCTGACTGACCTATTAGCAGTTGATGAGAAGGTTAAAGTTCTGGTTGTGAAATCCATGTTTCCTGACAAATTTTCTCTCAGGTACACTGATTTTCTCTTGTTCAATGATGATGCTATTTTACTTGGTACAGATGTTAATAGATAATTTATTTATGCTGTTAAAAGATTTGGATTTTTTAAATAGATAGAAGCTATATTACACGGACAAGGACACACAGACGTGATTTTTCAAAAACGTAGGACGTGGACACGTTATTTTATTTTATTTTATTTTATTTTTTTAAAATTATCTATTTATATATTCTATTTTTATGTAACACCTTTTTTGTTTTAATAAAATCAATTCTTAGCCCATGTTTGGTGGGGATTAAAATCAGATTTTTAGTAGATTTGATATAAGTTGATGAAATATTAGGTTAAAAAGTTGTGGAACCATAAAATATGTAATTAAAATTAATTATTGACTTGGACTTAAATTAAAATCTAGATTTTAATCCCTACCAAACACGGACTTAGTTTTAATTTGTTCATGAAATCTTATAAATTGGCTAAGTAGCTATTTGTTATATTAAAAATAACTTTAAGTTGAACTATATATTATACTGCCGAGTAAGGAAAATACATATTGTATATGTCATGAGTTTCTAAGGAGTGTCGACACGACACATGTCGAACATGGACACAACTTCGGGAGCGTCCGTGGAACATAGGATAGAGAATATGTTGAGAACAGTACGAGTTTGTTAGTGAAAATTAACTGTAACATTGCCAGCGCTACTTGAATGGTAAAATGATATTATAAAGTAAAAAAATAACAAGTGTAGGCCCCATAACATTGCAAATTCTCTCCTTTTCGGAAGGGGAGGGTGGGATTTCTCGACTTCTTCTTGTGCTTGGGGTTTGATTCTCTCTTGTAACGTACTTTTAAGAAATTCCCATTTTGCAGGTATGTCAATTTATTTTTTCAAATGTAGGATGCCGTGAGAATTACTCGAGTACTTGGGGCATTTTATTTGTGGTTTCCTGAATGTGCTTGCTCTCTCAGTGAATTTATCTTGACAGATTTAATTAAACAATCAAAATGCATTTTATATCTTGAATTTTTCTCTTGCTGATTCTAAGGAGCTGCTACATGAGTGCTTATTTCCTAATTAGATTTATTTCTTATGGTATGTAGTATCACTGACCTCGAAAGTGAACCTGGTCTATTTTTATCAAACAAGGAGGTACTTTATATTAAGTAATCCATTTCACTTGCTCGTTATTTTCCGTATCAATGATCAAGGATCTCTATTGCATGAAAGCTACGAGTATCCATATTGCATGTTTTCCCCTTTTGTTGCAGAAAGTATTTTCTGAAGCGGAAGCGATGGCAAAAAAGTACAGGCAAAAAATTTTAGCCACTTCAGCAACCCGCAAAGTGGAAGCCCATCCCACGGATGGCTTACCTTTTGAAAATGAAGAGACTTCGTATGCTAACTGGAAATGGTTCAAATTTGTAAGAGACGACGCAACAAATCCATGACATTGTCGTTTGAAAAAGAAGGGAACTAAAACTGCAAAGGGGGATTTTGGACCTGTTAGTCGTGCTTCTTCCACCCTGAGCTGCTACACGCTGAAAGGTTCATGTTCAACACGAAACCCCTCACTTCAAGGGGGAAATGTTCTATTTTGCTGGCAATTGACGCTTACTGCATTTTGCATTGGCACCATCCAAATTGGCCAGAACGACACAACGACATAGCAGTGGCGCTCTAATCCAAAGTATCATGTTAAAACAATTTGGTATTTAAATGCCTCCACACTTCAACAGACTCAAAAAAATCAATCATGCTGCATATACATTTTATTTGACATCATTTTTGACATTGTACTATGTATCCACATGTGATTGGACAATTTTTAAAAATTACATTTTTCCATCTAACATTTTTTGAATTCCTACACAATGTCAATAAATGTATACTGTTGAATGTACGCTCACCATAATTCCATTCCAAAAATATTTGTCGTAGAAAAACACAAATCTTGCGGTGGCGGCGGTTATTTGACAAGTTTAACAATCAGTCTTGATTTGGGCTCAAATCGATTCACTGGTGAAATCCTAGTGACGATGTCACAGTTGCAATCACTAGACCTCTCACGGAACACACTACATGGACGAATCACAATTTGAAGTTTCCTCAAGTCTCACTTCCTTGAATGTTTCATACACCTACTTTTCTGGTCCAATACCCGTGACACCTTTCTTTCAAACTTTAACCTCGAAATTTTTCCTTGAAAATTCCTGCTTCTGTGAATCTCTCGATGGCACTGCTTGTTCTTCGCATTTGACGCGAGGAAAAAGATTGAAGTCTGCCAAGAATATTGCTTTGGCTGCTGTGATTTTGGCTTCTGTGACAATGGCAGTTGTGGCTACCTGGATTCTAGTGTTTCGGAATCACACATGTAATCGAGAAGTCTGGTTTGTCCAACTCATCCGGAGAAGAGGATTTTTCTTATCCATGGACTTTCATCCCGTCTCAGAAGCTGAATTTCACTGTTGAAAACATCTTGAATAGCATAAGAGATGAAAATGTTATTGGAAAAGGCTGTTCTGGGGTCGTTTACAAGGCAGAGACGCCAAACGGTGAGGTGATTGCAGTTAAAAAGCTTTGGAAAACAAAGAGAGACAAAGATCCAATACTCTTTTGCTGCTGAAATTCAAATTCTTGGACACATTAGGCACCGGAATATATTAAAGTTACTGGGATATTGTCCAAATAAGAGTGTTAAGCTACTCCTCTACAACTATATACCAAATGAAATCTTCAACAGCTTTTGCAAAACAACAGGAACTTGGATTGGGAAACTTAGGTATTAGATTGCGGTTGGATCAGCACAAGGTCTTGCTTGTCTTCATCAGGATTGTGTACCCGCGATTCTTCATAGAGATGTCAAATGCAATAATATACTCTTGGATTCCAAATATGAGGCATATTTGGCAGATTTTGGACTTGCAAAGCTAATAAATTCTCCAAACTGCCAACAAGCAATGTCCTGAGTAGCTGGTTCCTACGTATATATTGCACCAGGCAAGTAACTTTGGTTTCCTTTCTTTTATTATTATTTAAAATTCTAGTGTTATTGTCTAATCAAGGTTGTTTTGATGACTAATATTGCAGAATATGGATACACCATGACATAGTAGATGGGAAAAAAAGAAGATGGGAAGTTTCGAACCAGCTGTGACGGTACTCGACTCAAAGCTCCAAGGTTCGCCAGATCAGATGGTGCAAGAAATGCTCCAAACGCTTGGAATAGCCGAATAGCTATGCTTTGTGTAAATTCATCGCCTGCTGAAAGACTGACAATAAAGGAAGTGGCGCTTCTTATGGAAGTGAAGAGTCCACTGGAGGAAACCGGGAAAACTTCTCAGCCTATAGTAAAACAGTCCTCAAATCTAAACTGATTCTTTTTGTTTGGTTATTTGTATTTTTCATGTTTAGAGGATTAGTGATTGATTTTCTTTACAATGCTAAGAGGAGTTCAGTTTCTGCATGAAGCAAGAGATAAGTTCTACTCCCAAAATTGGACAATGTCTTAAGATTTCCTTGTACAGTGTAAAGATTTTAGAGAACCATTTTCTTCTTTGATTTTTCTGAAATTTCACAGTTGCCAAAACTCCCAACAAATCTTGGACAAATTCTAGCAGTTAAATGCTGGTATTCATGCAATGAGGCCACCCTATTTGACTTCAATTCCCACCAAAATTCTAATTTATTAAGAAAAACAGTTTGTGCTTGTCCAGTATGTGTACGTGTTGTGTAAGCAGTCCCTTGAATCACATGCTCCCAAAGCTAGTGGGGTGCATGAACTGAACGGTCAAGATCTGCAGAAAGAAAGCAGAAAAACTGGATATGGGGGTGGCTATAAAGGCAAGATTAAAGTGAGTGATCAAGATTTGAGATATGTAGGACCGAATATTGCAATACAGGGGAGATGACATAATTCCCATTCCCCACATGCCTAGAGGAACAGTCTTGAGTCTTCAAAAATCCCATGTTCTGATTCTCTTGCATAGTTGCAAACAGTCTTATAGTTTGTTTTGATGTCATTGAAAATCAGAACTGGTCAAAACAAAATCTCGTGATATCAAAAATTTCATGTTCTGGTTTCTGTCATTTTATTCCCTTGAATTCATTGCTATTCTATAATAACTATGGGCTATGGCCATACTCTGTTAGTCTGTTTAATAACACGAAAATGAGAGGATCAAGAATGGGAGGAACATAGAGCACAACTGGGGGCCCTAGCAAACTCTACTAGACAAACAACTAATGTCGGACAGGGGAGACTAATTAAAGATGGCAAAATGCCATGGCATTGTCCCACCTATGAGGAACATAAAAGCACAATAATTAAGCTACTTGTACAGAAGCATTTTGATAGATTCTTTGATAGATGCTGAGATGGCAGGTACCTCAGCCCTTCAACATTTTTGAACAAATAGCAGGGTTCAAAGCACAATTGGAGCTACTTACAAACTCTCTAGGATAACCAAATGTCGGCCGATAGAGATTTAATTAGGGATGGGAAAAAACCGTGGTCACGGCCCAACCTGTCCAAAAACAACTCCAAATCTTAT
Organism: Fraxinus floribunda; assembly: GCA_903798395.1. Lineage (NCBI taxonomy): Eukaryota > Viridiplantae > Streptophyta > Magnoliopsida > Lamiales > Oleaceae > Fraxinus > Fraxinus floribunda. Next base: position 9,061 of record CAIGRS010020498.1, read on the forward strand.
AATATTTTTTTTTTTTTTTTTGTTATTATATGTATTAAAATTTATAATTTTTTTAAAAAATATGAAATAATAATATTAAAAAATATGAATAAATAAGTCGATAAACGGTAGACAAGTGACTAGTTATGAGATACAAGATGGTTAATTAAAATAAAACTTGAATATGGTGCATTATTAGCCCATCAAGAGAAAGCAGGTCCAACTGTCCAAGCATACTGAACCCACAAACAAAACCAAAACTGAAGTGTACAACAAATCCTCCAAAAACCCAACAACTCCACTCCCATTCTTTTACCTATAATTATAGACAACAAATTATCTCTTATGTCAACACAAGCAGTATCACTATCATCAATACCCTCAATGGCTCGAAACATAATCTTAGAGCATCAGCCACTTACTACATCTCACATGGGCTTCATTTTTGGAACTCTTCTTCTGTGTGCATTTTCTCTCTTCATGTGTGCCAATCATTCCCGCAGATGGCGTAAATGGAGAGCTTGTCATGGCTATGGAAACGATGATCCTGTTATCCAACTCAACCATGAAGTGATCCCGGGTTACCATTTTGGGGATGTTGATTCGAGTACTTTCAGTGGCGAAGCCTCCGTGTGGAAGAAGAACATACTCATGGGAGGAAAATGTGAGCTCCCGGATTTTTCAGGGGTGATAATCTATGACTCTGCAGGAAATGTCGTCACCCCTGCAAAAACGCCGCGTGCTCTTCCATGGAAATAACAAAGCTTTAAAATTATTCACCTGTTGTAAGGTCACGTGAAGTCACAATAATTTTTACATCAAAGGTTTGGAAGCTATAAAACTGATTTCATTTGCAATATGAAAGAAATATACAGAGTAGATTTCATTCTCGTTTCTTTCCTTCTGCGCATTTATACGCGACCTGGTAATGTCCCGTCTAACACTATCCAGAGAGAGGGATTCCAAGCTTTCATTTTTCATTATGCAATCTTTTTTAGCAACCAAGCTTGTCACCTTCCTTGATTATTTGAAAAGGTAATCCAAATTTAGAAACTAGCCAGACAAAACACTACTAAAAATTTATTTGAATATGTTCAAAAGTGGGTTAATATTTGAATGGTTATGAACTATACCAAGTGCTACTATTTAATAACTGAACTTAAAACTATATCTCAATCATCACTAAACTATGTACCATGTTACTCATCCATCACGTAAGTCAAAGTCATTTGTTAAACCTATCAAATCTTCCCATATGTTAAAACAGATTTTCTACGTGGACCTTATCAGACATTCGCGTAAGCACAGCATGTTTGCAAAACACAATTTAGGCCGTGATTTTCAACGTCTTATTGGGGAATAATGAAGCTTACATTGTACATGTTACTGTTCCCCGCATTCAAATGGCATCAACACCACATCATTCGGCAAACAATATAGCACAATTCGAAAGGGGTTTACAGAGTCAGAACAAAAGAAATAGCGAAGTAGATGTTCCATTCCGCTCGTCGTCTTGACACAGCATTAAAAGGAAAGACATTGGGTATTGCAGTCGAAGCCACCGGGTCGATTATTGACCCAGAGACGGGGGTAGATCTAGCAAGGACCCAAAACCCCCACTTATACATTGCAAATCGATTGCATATTTCTCCAAATTCTTTCTGTTTGGACCATATGGAAGAACAATGTCATGTAAGACCATTCCAACTATTCCTGGTCAAACAATCGTCCCCTCTAGCAATAAAAGTAAAAATTCACAGTTGGACAACGAAAAACAGAATGTGGATTTTTTCTATTTACCACCAATGTGTGACTTCAGATGACCTCTTTCTTATTTGAAGTGTCTTCAATACACATTCATGACATGTGAAAACCCAAAAAATGGAAGAAAAAAGATGGGTAAAATCTAGTATAAATGAAACAGAACTTCGATTGAGGCATTTCTTAGAAGTGCACATAATCTATTCTTTGCACCCATATGAACCAATATATACCATACAGACTCCAAAAGCCACCAGCAGAATTTTTGAGAGAGTATATTATACGACAGACACACCAAAAGAAAGGCAAAACGAGTGCTGGATCAACGGTTAGTTCGTTTGTGAAGATCTCCCAACAGAAGTAGACGGAAAAGCTGAGAAATAATACATACAAGAGACTATGATCAGATAAATTTTTGTGCCATGATGAGTAACCTTGCTTTATCGCAGGCTTCGAGCTTCCCTCAAGCTTCGCCCTCTCCTATACTCGATTTCTGCATCAGAATTTGACGTGCAGAAATTATATTTTCTGCCATTTCTAGTAGATCCCGACTTGGAGAATACACAGTCATCGTCACTTAGAATGTGGTTACCGGGAGTACGTCCAGAAACATCGCCAAGTTGACGAAGTGGTACTTGATCTGAGATGTAAGAAAAGATGTCATTGCTTGATGGTAAGAGAAAAAATAAATATTATTAAAAAAGATAAAACCAGCATGGCGACGAATAAAGAAATAAATATTATTATCATGTTTTAAACTAAAAAAATGCAATTATCTCAGGTAGTGATAGTTCACCTTTAAGTCTGTCGCATAAACCTGGCATTCCAGAGGGCGTCCCTTCAGCATGATTCGGTCGTGCTTTACCATATTGTGGATTTGAAAACTCTCGTGTTTTCTCCATTTTTGCTCCATCCACTGCTGGAGCAGTTAAATAATGTTCCTCTTCGACTGGTTTATTGGAGGTAAAAGGCGTCATACTGAAGGAGTCCTCTGATACATCAGAAATCTCCACATACTGAGTTGTAGTGATGATTTCATCTGCACTGAAACCGAACGATGCTCTGTAAGCTTCTATTTCCTCAACATCTGTTTTGCACGTTTTGTTCTGCCTATTCTGATATCCATTTCCAACATTTGAGTAAGCATCAGACTCTTTGGAAATACTGAGCCTACCACCAGCATTAGAAAATGAAGACTGATCCAAGTAAAACTGAGCAAATGTCTCGGGGCAGAAGAAATTGGAATCTTGACGCAACTTGGAGGCACCTGCTGGTTGAAGCCCAAGTAACACAGATGAATCAGAATTTGTGAGATTAGTTTCTCTTGAAGACATGGAAGGATCCCATTGAGGGGGAAACTCCCGTTCAGGAAAAGATGATAAGTTGTCACTAGACATTCTTGAAACAGGTGATCTGAAAGTACTTGCAGGACTACCAGGATAGAGAGAATATGTTGCTTGAAGATCATTACCAACCATATAATTGTTCTTATCAGTGCTTTTGAGATTGATGGCTGATGAAAAGAAATGGGCATAAGGTACGTCTGGAGAAGAGGGAGTAGTTAAATGTGCCTGTTCCGGTGGTGGAGTCAAAGGAGCTGTAGAGGGCTCTGTTGTGAAAGTCGAGAAAACAGGAGGAGATACCAGCTGCGTCTCATGGGCATATGGACCCGTGACATACATATTAGATGAAGGACCTCCCGGTGAATTGGCAGACAAGGAACAGCTTGGTGACTGAGCTATTGATGGAAGTGCAGAATTCGAGAAGGATGCAGGTGAAGATGGTGGGGCTATAAGAGATAGGGCCAATCCAGTAGTCTGATTAGGCAACCCGCCAGCCTGTTGTCCAGTTGCCTGATTTGTAAAAGCATTGGCCTCAGGCATGCGAGATGCTGGTACAATACGCTTTCCACCTTTTTGTTTCCTCAAACACGATAATACACCCCAACATCCTGCCCATCTCTTGCACTGTCAATATTGTACAGAATTAGTGCCATCCATCACATATAAATTTTCATAAACTGAAGTGACAGAAGAATTTGTTGATATGAAAATCAAGCGAAAATGGCACAGACCAGCACGGGAAAAGAAGAGACCACATATTAGGCATCATTAATAGCAGTTGGTCTTCATTATAATTGTTAATGTTTCTGTCTTATTATACTTATATAGGCATGATATCAGCTCCTTTTCCACTTTAAAACACACCACTCCTCAACACCTTGATGGGGGAAGGTGCAGCTAAAGGCTACAATATAGTACTAAAATGGTGCCCTGATGGTGTAAAAGTAGCATTTCACAAATAATAATTCGATATTCGATGATGGAAAAACAACCGAAATTTTATAATCTACCAATAAAATGGCAGGCTTGAGCAAAACTTAAGATCTCAAAATCAGAAGGAAAAACTTAAGTCCTTATATTTTTGTTTCACCCAATTAGGTTTCAGAGGATCCAATTCCTATACAGCAAAGACTTAACTTATATCAATACTTATCACACACAATAGAAGTTCATAAATTTATAAGTCGTTACCCATAGCCCGACTATTCCATTTTGCAGCATGAAAAAGCAATACGAACACGGCTGCACTTGATTTTTATTTTTCTATCCTAGCTATTTCAGGGATTCGGTATCTTAATTTGTTTTATAGTAACTTTGGCCTTATTTGTCAGCTTCCAATTAACTCAATTACTTGGTCATCAAGTTAGAATTAAGGCTACAGATATTCATAAATGTAGAGCATCCGTTTCAGATTAACTATTTCACTTGTCATATTTGTTTTGCCTTAAACCTATAATTTTTATGTGAATCAAAAGCATGCTTTCCTCTTGCATCACTTACACGCATCACATTGTTTCCATTTAACTGTTTACAAGAAATAAAGCTAGAATTTTTTCTTATTACAATAGAAAATAGATAATTCTCAGGCACTAGAACACCAGGTCTGCACATTTAAACGCACAGGTGTTTATACAAGTGCTCGAAGAAAAGATGCATTTTGAATCACATATACAAGTAAAGTTACAGGTAATCCACGGCCTTCCATCAGAAAATCAATCCCCTCACATTCATGGTAATAGTTAATGTGAAAATTTCTTGGCTGGATACCACCCACTCTAAGGCCCTGTTTGATTGCCACATTTTCCATGGAAAATGTCATATCCGAAAAAAAACGAATTCCACTTTGACCGTTTGATTGCAACATGGAAATGGAAACCGAATTCCAAGGTACAACCACTTTAAACTGCATTTTCTTTGTATTCATGGAAAGCGAATTTCTATGGATTTGGTGGATTTTTATTTTCTAACTAACATGGAATTGGAATTCCTTTTCACCTTTGCCTATCAAACAGACCCTAAATAAAAAATCTACATCTGCTGTGATCTCTAGAATTGACAGTAACATAATGATTATATGCAATCTTAATATCTGAAAGAAAAATATGAAGTTCACATCCAGAGGAGGTTTCAGTTATATAACTCTCGATTGTCTGTGAAACCAAAGTCTAAGTAATAGATCTAGGTGTCTTAAATAGACAGTTGATTAGGTAATAGATTCTATAAACAATCAAAATACAGTTAATTTTTTGTTAAGATCAAGTCTACCACATTGTGCCCAGCTTTCAAGTTAGCATAAAATTGGAAATTGATGCGAGTAACCATAAGCCAATACCACAAGGGAAGTTGAAAATAGAAAATAAGTGGAAGATTTCTTCAAGATCAAATCTTCCCACACACATGAAACATAACAAATTGTATTGCTAACGAGGTCCATATATTTACATCTTCTGTGCAAGTGTACAAGTAATGAATTATATCCGTAAATCAAAATACCCGAGGTGCTGGTGGTTGCTGAGGCTGCAGAAAACGAGTCTGCTCAGACCCCATTGATGTGTTCAAGTGTGGAGCACCAAGTAGCGAAATCTCCCTTTGTTTTCTCAGAAGTTAAATATTCAACCCCTTACACTTTCAACCCAATACACCCCACAATTCTTCTTTGCCTATCTGTGCATCCAAATTTTTTATATATAAGTACGCGTAAAAGCACCCAAAAAGAAGTAAATAGAATCCGCAATAGACATTTCAGGATGATCATCAATGAAAATAGGTGGGCATTAAAATCCAATAGTCTCTCTTCTTCTGAAGCATGCTTCTATTAAAATGCCCGTATATTCACACATATTCATAAAAAATTGAGAATACTACAAGCAAATTTAAAATAAAGCTAGCAGAAAACTGGAATGTTACAGATCTATTTAATTTAAATTTACAGTCTAAATGGATCTCTTTGAATGCAGACCAAGACAAATTTGTTTAACAACAGTAATGTGCTTTGAGCAAATCAGATGAGTCAAAATCAAAGAAAAAGCAAGACTATTTTGTTTATTCCGCAACTGATAATACCAATTCCAGCAGTTAAGATGTTTCCAAATCTCGCTCATCATCTTTAGGAATTAATTTGCTGGTTTTCTTCAGCCTTTGAAACAAATAATACTACACTATTACCCCCTAATTCTCATAGAAAGGAAATTCATTTTTTTCTATATATATATACACGAAAGCGACACAACTAGGGGGAAAAAAATTCTCCATCATCATGCACATTCTTCAACCCGTCTCCGAATTCCTTTCCATCACATCATCACCCAAAAAAAAGGAAAAAGAAGAAAATATAACAAAAATGCGTAAATGCATAGATACTACACACCCTCAGTGAGCTGATGCTCGTGCTCAAAACTCAAACAGAAACACCAGAAACTGAAAAGAATCTAACCAAAAAAAACAGACCCATAAAAGATTAATACCATAAAAGAGCAACACGTCAAAGAAACCAGAGTAAAATGCTAAACTGGAAAACCAGAAATATAAAAAAGCATCCAAGAAAAGCAAAAAAAGAAACAGACCCACAAAGATGACTCCCAAAAAAGCCACAAATAAAAGAAATGAGAGTAAAATGCAGTACCTGAAGCAAACAACAGCTACATTTCCATGAGTGTGAAAAAACAATGAGAAGTAAAGAGAAAGAGATAGATCTAGAAGCATTGAGCAATAATCGAATAGTGGTGAGAGTGATAAAAAAATGAGTGTGTGTTATTGTGTGAAAAAGAGAAAGGTAAAGAAAGCCAGATCTAATCTGTAATCTGACCTTTGATTGTGTTCGAGAAAATTGCTTTTTACACTTTTCCTTTTCGGAAAAATAAAGAAAAGGGAAAAAGAGACATAACGGCGTTAACGTTTGTACTCTTTTCCAATCGGGTCCGAATACCCAGGATATGTCGGATCGGGTCAGGAGTCAGTCATACGTGGCTGAATATAATTGGTTCCACAAATTGACGTTATTTTGTTTATAATATGACATGACATATTTTACCATTTGTCAATTTTTATATTTACGAATTAGAGGGCATTTTGACACTCATTTTTTGGGTAATAGAATTTTTAGAATAGTGATTGATAAGAGAATGTAAAGTGGAAAAGTTATGAAAAGTTTTAAATTTTTGTGTAATATTATTTTATTGGGAGAATGTGTGGTTAAAATTAAGAAAGAGAACAAAATGAGAATGAGTGCCAAACATGGATTTAATGACACCATATACTCTAATAAGTTTTAAATTCAACATATACTCCTTTATTATTTTTAATTCAACATACAACCCAAACAGGTCCACCACCACCATGATACCATCTGCGCTAGAGCCACCACTAATAAGAGCATTCACCTTCAAGCATTATCACCTGACACGATTCACTAAGGATCCGTTTGATAGGCAAAAGTAGAAAGGAATTTCAATTCCATGTTAGTTGGAAAATAAAAACTCACCAAATCCATAGGAATTCGTTTTCCATGAAAACAAAGAAAATACGATTTAAAGTGGTTGTACTTTGGAATTCGATTTCTATTTTCACGTTGCAATCAAACGATCAAAGTGGAATTCGTTTTCCTCGAATGACACATTTTTCATGAAATTGGAGACAATCAAACAGGACCTAATGGTATCAAAAGTTATCAATTGAAAGATTCAATTTGCTCCAACCAAACTTACAGAGCTGATCAATCATTGCTACCATCGGTGAAGGAGCATCAAGCTCTAAAACTTCATTCTAGAGCCAAGTCTATTGAGAAAGAAAAGCATCAATGTGGATCCAATCTCATCTTCATTTATGAGCTCTTAACCCTTATTGGTTCACTCCATGCCACCACCATTAACCACTAACGGTGACCAGGCAACACCACAAGCCACCATGGTAAAGATCCTAAACATGATTTTAGGTATGTGTTCAAATTTGAAATCATTGGAATTTGTATTAACTTTCTACCTTTCTAGATCATGTCATCTACAGAGCACAGAGTCGGACCTGAGGAGAGGCCGCGGCCTCAGTCCTAGATCTTTCAGGGGCCCATTTTCTCTCCTTTTATATATATATAGAAAACCTAAAACTTTACGGCACTGAGAGAGAAAACACCTTGAGGCCTTGTGGCCTTCAGGCTCCTTCTTCCCCTTTCGTTTCCACGTATTTCCTCCTCCAAGACCAACCGTGAACCATTGCGCGACGCGTCGATGCCGATCTCTCCACTCTCCTTACTCCTTTCCCCCCTCCCTCTCTCCCTCCCTTCCTTTCCTTCCCTTTTACTTCTTAGGCATCACTTTTTCACAAATCTTGCGGTCCATTTTTCAAAAGAACCCTAACCGCCCTTTACGGTTTTCTCAAAAACAAATTACAAACCTGCATCTGTTGATTATAGTGTTGGGTTAGGAGCCTTTTTGATCTATGAGCGAAGGGATTGGAATAAATCAATGGCTATAAACGTGATTTCTTGATTTACTCAAGGTATTAGCTTATTTCTTTGATTGTATTTCGAAAATGACAATATTTATTTACCCTATGTCAAAGTGAAGCATGTTCATGTTCTTACTGATTAACTGCAATTTC
>CAIGRS010020563.1:0-14229 GCA_903798395.1 Fraxinus floribunda
TGACTGACCTTTTTGGGCGGGATGTTGGGCGGGAAACTATCCTTCTTTAATATAGTATATAGATATTTTTCATCACATTCTTTCAAAATTTGTTTTCAACCACATACTTTTCATCACGTCATATAACTTTTTTCTTACTTATCAACCATATATTCATCATATTATTATTTAAAATACATTATATCCTCGTTAATATTCATCATACACACCCTAGCAGTCCCAAATCCAAAAAAAAAATTGCGCTGATTAGTTTTTCGTACTCGAACAACGTAGACAATTTGGCTGTTGACTTGAACATCTTTTCCCTTCAACAAATCCTAAGAACAATAAAGCTAGCCCCATTCTTACTAACAGAGGAGAGGGGGCAAGCTTTCTGGTTCTGAACACAAATCAATATTTGCCTTACCTCTGAATTCTTGCAAATTCAAATAGATTCGCTCTAACACTCAAATTCTCTCCCTCCATTTTCGCACAATCACCCAGTTACACGAAGGTACGCAGATACCGTATGTTTAATATCGGATTTCAATAGCTGAAATTCGATCAAAGAGAGCATGTCGAAATCGTTACCCTATTCAATGAAAGATGTACACTACGATAACGCTAAGTTTCGCCAGCGATCCTTCTTCAAGGTCCTTAATTGAAATTTTTAGATCTCATAGTTTGCACTTTCCTTTGTGTATTCAGTTTGTCTGATCTCTTATTGATTTGTTGTCGTTTAAATTCTTTGCGTCGAGCATCTGATCTGGTTACTCCGTGTTTATTTGGATCGAGTAGAAAGCGATTCACTATCTAATATATTTTAGCTCGAGAAAGATTTAAAATGATTTACATCTCCCTGACACTGTATCTGTGTAATCCAAGACTCGCAGTCATGGTGCAAAATATTGCTTTAATACAAATTAATTTACAAAATATATGATTTCAGTAACAATGTTCATCAAATTTCAACTCAATTGGAGATGTAGACATGTCTCCTTAGGTCTAAAGATAAAAAAAAAAAATTTAGGTGCTTTTAAATGACTTTTGGGGCTCAGAATTTTAAATTTATGCATATACTGAATAGAGAAATTGACAGTATAAATGTGGTGCACACACTTATAGTACCATAAGTATAAGTAGTCTAAGAAGCAAGTATTTGATGATGTTTCTCACAGTTATTCTATTTCTCACTTCTGATGCTGTATTTTAATAAATTAGTTTCACCTGATATTTCTTTTTCATTTCTCCAGATCATTTCTCAGAATATGTTAACTAGTAATCTCAAACGTGAATGTGTAAAATGTAGCACGGGAAAGTTTCTCATGTTACTAATGATTTGTGGTTTAGCGTTTCTCATGCTGACCCGAATGAGTTCTATTCATCATTCTACTGATAGCACAGCTAAAAATGTCGGGGATCTGGAAGGGGAAAATCTAATTGCAAATGGAAGCAGTAGATTAGGAAGACTTTGGAGAAAGCCGCCAAGGCTTCCTCCAATGTTAACACCAGATGAAATAACTAGTAGGAATGGATCGATTCATAACTTCGGCAATTTAAATGTGGGATCCGACTGGAAGGCCAGGCAACAAAGGGTGAAAGAGGCCTTTATCCACGCGTGGTCTGGCTATAAAAACTATGCGATGGGTTATGATGAACTTATGCCACTGAGTCAGAGAGGAGTTGACGGGTTAGGGGGTCTAGGAGCCACCATTATTGATGCTCTTGACACTGCCATGATAATGGGAGCTGAAGAAGTTGTTAATGAAGCTGGCTTATGGATTGAAAAAAATCTTCCTGAGAGGATTGATGGAAAAGGTCAAGTAAATTTGTTTGAAACTACCATACGCGTTGTGGGGGGACTATTGAGTGCTTATCATTTAAGTGGCGGTGGAAAAGGTAGTAAGGCTTCACAAAATGGAACCAATCCAGTAGTCTATCTGGAAAATGCAAGGAAATTGGCCGATCATCTGCTAATTGCTTTTACATCAAGTCCTTCTGCCATTCCCTTCAGTGATGTGGTTCTACGCGACCGCTCTGCCCATCCTGCTCCTGATGGCCTGAGTAGCACTTCTGAAGTTTCTACTCTACAGCTTGAGTTCAATTATCTCAGTTCTCTAACCGGTGATCCAAAGTATAGTGTGGAATCTATGAAGGTCTTGGAACACTTGAAGACCCTGCCAAAGGTGGAGGGACTGGTGCCTATATACATAAGGTAAGGACAAATATTTCTTTATCATCCTTCCAACAACTATGCACACAAAATTACCTTGAACGATTAGGCTTTCCATCATATCTTTTGAAATAGCATGCATTGAAAATTTCTGTTACTATGCCTTCAGCCTGTCTGCTGGTTCTTGCATCTAGTAATGTTAGCAAGCATTTATTTGGACTGTTGAAACTTTTTGAATTGTAAAAAAATGATTCATAAACTAGAGAAACTATATGTGGAGGCAAGCTTCATAAGACTAAGGGGTATAAATTTTGCAACACTAGCAGTGGTTCCTCTGTATTGATCTTGCCGGTGTTTGGTTTGGGTTGAGGGGAAAGGAAGGTCAAGGAGAAACACAGATGCACATGTAGAAAGCCCTTTTCAAATAAATTTGGGTTGATTACTAGAATTCCTTTTTGACATTTCATTTCTATCTGTCCCCCTCATATCTACTGAACAGTTTCTACTATCATATCAGAGCATGTTTTAATACCCCTTCATTTTACTTTTTTATCTTCATCATCGCTGCTCCTGAGAATTCATTCACAAGTGCACAAAAAAGGACGTAAAAGTTATTCTACTTGTCATGATTGCAGCCCTGACTCTGGTGGGTTTAGTGGAGAGAACATTAGACTTGGATCTCGTGGTGACAGCTATTACGAGTACCTCATTAAAGTCTGGCTTCAGAATCAAGGAAGTAATTGGACATATTTGCACAATATGTATGAGGAATCAATTAAAGGAGTGAAGCACCTTCTTGTAAGGAAATCTGTGCCCAACGGATTGATTTTTGTTGGAGAATTGCCTTATGGGCCTCAAGGTTCTTTCAGTCCCAAAATGGATCACCTGGTATGTTATAATTTCTTTGTTTCATTTTTTTCCATAGTTCTTTGGTGTCATGAACTAGACTTGCATCTTTCTGACTACTAGAAAGCAAAGCACAATGTTTCCATAGATTTGTTTAGTTATTGATGCTTTTGAATAAAAAAAAATGGGTGCATTTCCTACTTCACTCCCACTTATGCCAAAAGAGGAGGACGCGTTTCATGCTTGCAATATCTGGGGTTTTACTTTTGTTTGTTATGTGACTCTCCTATGCAGGTGTGTTTTCTACCTGGGACTCTTGCTCTTGGTGCAACAAAGGGCATTACAAAGGAGAAGGCTATGAAAGAAAACTTGCTCTCATTTGAAGATCTAGAAAATTTGAAGCTTGCAGAAGATCTGGCTAAGACATGCGTTGAGATGTATTCAGTAACTTCTACTGGTCTTGCTCCAGAAATAGTGTATTTCAACCTGGAGGTGAGATTTTTGTCATTGCGTTGTGCATGCCAGTGGATAGTAAAATTCTGATGATGCAATAAAGTTTGACACATTTGTACACGACTTTAAAGATCAAATAGATAAGCATTCAATATGAGAAAAGAGTGCTGGATGTATCATGAATCATCGTCTTAGTTATTCGTCTATTCTTATGCTAATATAATAGTTTCTTGCCTAAATTATTTGATTTTACTCTTAACAGGGAGAAAGTGAGAGTGGTCCTGGCGGTGGAAACAAGGATTCTAAATATGCTAAAGACATAATTATAAAACCTGCTGATCGTCACAATCTTTTGCGTCCTGAAACTGTTGAATCATTGTTCATCTTGTTCCGAATCACAGAAGATCCAAAGTACGTCCTAGTATATTTTATCATTTAGGTTAACCGTCCCTCCCTTGAGTATTTCCTAGAGTTAGCTGTAAGATCTTTTGCTAATACTTTTGATATATATTGAACTTCTCTACCATTGAACTTAGTTCATTACCTTAAAGAAGAATATTGAAGTCCCCATCTCGTTTCTTATAAAACCCAAACATTACCATTGGACTGAAAGCTATGTCTTCTGTAAAATTTCACCATTTTATTCTCAAGGCTTTTCAACTGTTTCAACTCTTGCAATTACCTGTAGATATCGCAAGTGGGGTTGGGAAATCTTTGAGGCGTTTGAGAAATTCACAAAGGTTGATTCTGGAGGTTACAGTTCACTGGACGATGTTACAACACTTCCTCCACAACGAAGAGACAAGATGGAGACCTTTTTCTTGGGCGAAACTCTAAAATATTTGTATTTACTGTTTGGAGACGCAAATGTTATTCCGTTGGATGAGTATGTATTTAACACGGAAGCTCACCCCATTCCTATCCGCAGCAGTAGTAGAAAGTATTGAGGCTTTCACCAAGATAAACAATTTTGAGCTAAAGAATGCAGACTTTTCACATCCAATGTTGGCCGGCTCAGATTGAATTAAAGTAAATTATATATACTTTTCGCCGATGCACTGGCATGAGTTGAGAAGTTCAAACGTGACCTAATTCCTGCTTTCTTCAGCAATCCTTCACTGGTTTTACAGACATTCATGGATGGAATTTTGCATTCAGATTCTTGATCATCACAGCCAACAGATTGTTGAAAGTATAACAGTTTTTGCAACAGAAACTGCTGAGCTATTCGTTTGGATAGAGTTTTACACCTGTTGTGGCTTGCAAGGCAACATGTATTTGACAATACCAATTTACTGCTATGATTCTTACCTTTAGAGAACCCATGAATGGATCTTCATAAGATAGACATCTTTTTGAAACTCCTAACGTTTTGCATGTCTACGCTATAGCTTTGATCACCGGTGAGTATTGTTTTTTCAGTGTTACTCGTAAAACTCTGTATAATTTGAGGTTAAAGCATCGATTTTTCATTTTTTTTAAATTTTCTCTTTTGAAATTTCTCATGTTCTAAAAGGTGCGAAAATGCCTAGCGCGAAGCGTCGAATTCGGTTTATGCGTGTAAAAATACGTCTGGTCCCAAGGTTAAAGCATCGATTTTTCATGTTTGTGAAATTTTCTCTTTTGAAATTTCTCATGTTCTAAAAGGTGCGAAAATGCCTAGCGCGAAGCATCGAATTCGGTTTATGCGTGTAAAAATACGTCTGGTCCCCCTTTTTTTTTAAAATTTTTTTATGATATATTAAAAATCTATTTTTTTATATAAAAATATATTTAATACCTTAAAAATAATTAAAATAATATTAAAAGTATGAAACACATTATGACGTTTATTCTCCGCATTGACACGTTTAAACTTGTGATTCTTGATTCTCGACCTCGACGCATCGCAACGCATTACGCATTTTAGAACACTGGTTTTGGCTATGTTTCATTCATTTGGCTCCTTCCTTCATCCAATTGACCTGTAACAATCTCGAATCTTCAACATCGTAACGCGTTACGCATTTTAGAACACTGAAAATTTCACACAAAGGGTCGCTCTTCCTCACCTAATTTATTACACTTGCTCTAGTGGGATTAATAGTGTTAAAGTTAAACATTAATTTTAATCATATATTTGGAGTTGCCTATTTACTATACATATTTCGTGGGATTCAATATTATTTTTTCTAAAAAGCTAATAATAATTTTACGTGAACATTTTAATTTTCTTGAATTGGTTGGAGTAAATAGTACCTAGTGTAACTTCAACATTGTTGAAGTGCATGCAATGGAGAGACCACGTTTATGTCCAACCAGATCAAATCAATGTCACAAAATCACAAGGCCTTGCCTTTTCCAGCCTGGAGAGGCTCAAATTTTTCGGTAACTTCACCATCCGTAAAATCTAAATATGTAAGAGGCGCACTCCGGGGCATAGCTCAGTGATGCAAAAGACATGAGTGAGGTAGTCTCAGCTAAGTTGTCAGTCGCAGTGTGAGAATTCGATTCTTGCCTCTAACAAGATTTGGAATTAAATTTTTTGTGAGCACCAGTTTGACGCCATATAAAATAAAACACATAATAAAAAAGTAAAATACACAAGACAAAACCGGGCCGGGTTAAACCCACCCCGCTCTGGAATACAATATCCCGAATAACCAAACAGCCATCAAAAGCCAATTAGGGTTCCCAATCCCGCCTCTAAATGCATGTAAATCACAAAACCCTAACCCGCCCACATCCCCTTCAGAGAGAGAGAGAGAAATGGTGACATACAGGGTAATTACCCCCACTAATCTCCTTCTTATTATTTAAAATCTGTGTATATGTATGAGTTTGTATGTTTGATCGATGAATTGGGGTTTTCAAATGTTGATTAATAGGCTGTTATGTATTGTACACGGTGCAGATTCATCAGTACCAGGTGGTGGGGAGAGCTCTGCCGACGGAGACGGAGGAGCATCCGAAGATCTACCGTATGAAGCTCTGGGCCACCAATGAAGTCCGCGCTAAATCTAAGTTCTGGTAGGATCCTCCGTGTATGTTTTTTGTTTGTGTGTGTAGTTATGCAATGTATTGACGTATAGGGATTGAGATCTGCTAATGCTTATGAAGGTATTTTCTGAGGAAGCTTAAGAAGGTAAAGAAGAGTAACGGTCAGATGCTTGCTATCAATGAGGTATGTTGTCGATTTTATATAATCAGTCAGTATTTTGATATGATTCTGTGAACACGTATGCTAAAACACGGTTGTCAATCACATTATTGAAGTTCAAATAGAATTTACAGAATTTATATGGTGTATGTTGTATGCCTTTAATCTTTAATTTGCAAAGTTGAGGGAATATGAATGCACGTGCAGTTGCAAAGTTTCTGAAGTCCTTTGCCTGTATTAGGTGTACTGTAATTCTATTGTCTAATGCTTTAGTGATTGTCTTGCCTTGATTCAAAGAAAAATTCACCATGTAGATTGGGTACAATGGGAGTTCCTATCTAAGGAGTTGGGATATACTCTGAGATGACTGAAATTAGAATATAATATACGATAACCCTTTCCCCAATGTTTTTGTTGCTGCAAACGCTATAGGACATTGTTTTGCCCATTGTTGGACGAGTTGCAATGGTTATAGGCTAGCCATTATAAAGGCACGGTACTAGTGACTGAGTATAGCTTTTACATTTTGTTTCGTACATGCTACATATTATTTGATGATAGAATGATCAAAATTTTAGTTTCTTTTTATACATTAATATTATTGAGTCTTGTCTAGTATTGCGTTCCAAACATGTCTTCAAGTGTATTGGTTATAGGAACTGATTGCATATTTGATTATTTCATATGTTTTTCTTTCATTATCGGAAATCCTAATGGACTATTCAAATCATCAGCTGGGTTCGTTGTCCTACTCTTTGGATGTTCTTTTTGCTTCTTGAGCTAGCTTTATGAGAACCGTGTGCTAAAATTGTTCTCCTTTTTTTGTAGATTTTTGAGAAGAACCCGACAACAATCAAGAACTACGGCATTTGGTTGAGATACCAAAGCAGAACTGGGTATCATAACATGTACAAGGAATACCGTGATACCACTCTGAATGGTGCTGTTGAGCAGATGTACACTGAGATGGCTTCTCGTCACAGGGTCCGTTCTCATTGCATTCAAATTATCAAGACTGCCACTATACCTGCCAAGCTCTGCAAGAGGGAGAGTACAAAACAATTCCATAACTCCAAGATTAAGTTCCCCTTAGTGTTCAGGAAGGTGAGGCCACCAAGCAGGAAGCTCAAGACAACCTACAAGGCATCTCGACCCAACTTGTTTATGTAACACGTTTGGTCTATATTTGCTTCCTATGGAAAAGTATTGTTTGATGTTTGGCTTTTTAAATCGCTTTTACATTTCTGAAGGAACATCTTCGGCTGATTTTCGCTAGTTGTGTTCAAGCCCAACTTGATAAATGTTTTGAAATTGTTCGGATATCTTTATTTGAAATTGATATATTTGTGGGTTAAACTTAACCATTCCTTGAGCGTGTACATTTGTTCATACTAACCAGGGATTGTCGCATGTCCTTGTGAAGATTGTGGTTTTCCAAACTATTCAATTTGCACGATCTTATCTTGAGGATAATATACTTTGATTAATCTACGACAAGCGGGCAGGATTAAAGTGTACAATATGTTTGATTGAACCAATCGTGATAACGAGTTTATGACCATAATATCCTAATTTTTGAGCTCATAAGAATTATATACTTTTGGCCTTTTATTTAAAATTGATTTACAATTAAAATAAATCTTAATATGCATTACATATAATAGAGTGATGATATATTTTTAGAATTCCTCCAATAGTAATTTAATTTCCCACTTGACAATAATGCAATAACAACGCGAGTGGGCAGTAACCAAAAAATATAATGACGACTCCGCTGGGGATCGAACCCAGAATCTCTGGTTCCGTAGACCAGCGCCTTATCCATTGGGCCACGGAGTCCTTTTTGATTTATAAATATTTGTTAATGTACTTGATTATTCAAGAGACATTACAATCCACTTTCCACTTTTAAAGGCATTTTACGCTTTTCGAGGTTTCAGTTTCCCCAAAACTCAATATTGGAGGCCAATGCTCCCACGAATGAGTATGCTATCATCTTTTATTTCTCTGAGTAGAGTCTCAGGAGGATTTGGGTCGGATACAATCCAACATTAATCCTAGATCAACCAGAGAAGAATCCACATTAGAGTACAAGAAAGAAAATCAGGGATACCCGAGAAATCTGTCCAGAAGCAGAGGAGGAATAGTACAGCCATGTAATGAATCAAATATATGTTTTGTCCAATCCGACATATAAGCATACATTTAGTATAAAAATTTGTAGCATTACAATGCTTAAAGTATTCGTGGATATCTCAGTATAACTATTGCAGAATGAGAAACCAAAGAGACACAGACTCACAGAGCATTCATACATCCAACTCGAAAAATACTGATCCCTTGAATCACTGTTGTTTGATGGAACTAAAGAGCTCCTCAAATGAACGTTTAGGCGCTTCTGTCCGAGCAACAATCTCGACTACTTTGTAGTATGACTCGGGATGAAGCAATGCCTCTACAGCAACTTCAGCAACCAGATCTCGAGATATTGAACCTTCATAAAGAGTGTCCTGTAAAAAAGAGGGTTCAATGAAATAAAGTGACAAAGAGAACATATTATACTAAGGTTAAATACATTGGTGGCTAGTAAACTTTCAGCAAAACTCGATTCCATTTTCAGGTTGGTGGCTGAAATTAAATTTTCTTACAATTTGGTTACAATTTAATTGCAGGTATCATTTAATACCACATTAGCGTCACATAAACTGATGTTATAATCCCACTGGAGCTCAACATTACACCCTTTTCTATGAGTCAAACTAACATACATGCACAGAATGTGTAAAAAATATGTCAATTCAATGACCAACGTGAAACAAAATGAAGTTTGATGACAACTTGAAATTTTACTAAAGTTCAGTGAACACCATTTTTTTAACCCTATTACATTGTACTTCTCAAGTGAAACTCATAGCTAGTGGTTGAAATTGTTACCTCTGGTTCCATGACTATATTTCCATTCGGTGGATCATTTCTTAATCCCCCAGGCCTAATAATTGTGTAATTGATACCAGACTTCCTGATATATTGCTCGGCTTGAAGCTTTGCAACTAAAGTGAGTCCAAAAACGTTCAGAAATATGTAAGCCGGGTTTAAAAGCTGCCCCATTGCAGCTCCATTGACCAAGATAGAACTGATAAGAATAAATCTATTGACACCACATTTGCGACAGGCATCAACCAAGTTTACAGTGCCAAAGTTATCAACCTGCATGAGATCATATTACCCAGAACTTACATAACATTGTTCACACAATGATTCAAATATACTCATTGAACATAAAACAGACGGACTTCAATTTTGTAGATATAAGATGATTCCAAGTACAATTGCCAAACATAATTATAATTAGCAAGCAACAGAGGTTCTTGACGTAGTTGCTTGTATCTTTTACAGACACACCATTGGTACAAAATTGAAAATAATGCTAAGCTTTAATAAGCGTAACAATCAATGCCAGAGATTTGCAAGCTAAACAAAATTTTGCAACAGAACGGATAAAAACTTCAATCATGTTGGAAAATTTTGACAGAATTTTTTTTTTCAGACAACCCATTGCGAGAATTCATTGGAGGATGGAAAAAAAAAAAAAAACAGAAGAATCAGATGTTGCCACGACAGCATCTGTAGGAATTCTGCTGTACTCGGGCCTTTTTCCTAAAAACTTTAGGCGAACAAATAAAATGCAGTTGCTAACTAGGAATTGTGTTAACAAAGTTACAAGATTATAGATATTACGCAGATGTTTTACTAATAAATTTTGTAAGTAGAAATAAAGGCACTTTTCCCAATTCTGCCCAAACTATCATATTCAGATTATAAGAATCTAAAATATGATTTACTAACCTTCCATGGAGCGAATAAATCCCATGAAGGTCGGAAACCTGTAGCACATATTACTGCCTCGGAATCATCACTGATAGCATCAGTTAGTTTTGTTGAACCCTCAGTTACGTCTGCTTTTACCTAAAATAGAAGTACACCACCTTAGAACCGCGGATGGTGAAGGCGGGTGGTGCATCAAGTGAGAAGAACATCTTATGGCAAAAACACAGCCCAAGCCTTGAGATGTTGATGAAATTCTGAAAGTCCTCAAGAGTGTATTCTCTTTCTTATTTAGGCTTAGAAATGTACAATTTTACATTACGTTAATAGAATAAGAAAGTTCCATTTAAAGTCTGGGTTCTGTTTACTCGTAATCAATTTTAAATGTATTTAGCATAAAGGACTTTGGTTGCCATTACATGGTTAAACAGAGAATATTTGTGTTGTCCGAAGAACTACGACATGGTTTATCCAGTCCCGAAAACTATGAATTAACTTTACGTCACACTGACTTTGATTGCAAAAAATTGTGTAAAGCAATCCTCACAAGTCACAAACCTCATTTTTGGCTTTCAAGAACAGTATACTCCGGTATGTATTTGCAACAAGACAATGTCCTTTTTAGCTCTCATTGTTCCAGAATGTCTATATTTCGATACAAATATCTTATCTCCCATTTGCCATAGATTCTAGTATAGTAAATATCAAAGTTTTTTTTTTTTTTTAATCTATTCTTCTAAAGCTTAAACTGCCAAAGACAAACTTATTTATTTGAATCATGTTCTTACAAGTCCCTCACACGCACACCATATTCATTTATTCCCATCAAAAGTCTGTCACTCGTGCACAATTTTTCCCAGCTCCTTTTTCATAAGAGTTTTTGAACAAACTTAATAAGTTGAATACTTTTAATTACTTTTCAAACAGCTTTTATAGCCTCATATGACATTGTATGTACAGTATTATGAGCTGGTTGCAAATCAATTTCATAACAATTGCAGCACCTCTAATTACCAAATCAATGGAAACCCAATTATAGCAATCAATTAACACTAAATACTCACAATTTGAAGATTCGGGTTGTCTCCAGGTAAGGTTGCTTTGGCCTTATTGATATCGCGAACCCCGGCCTTAACAGAAAATCCCTTAGCCAACAGCTGCTCCACAATCCTCTTCCCAGTACTTCCAGTGGCACCTGCAACAAAGATTTTCTTCTTTTGAGGAGCACCCACTTGTTCTTCCTGTGTAATCTCGCTTCCCTGCATCTGTAACTTTTAAGATGAACTCAACTTAAGTCAATAAAATGAAATCAAGAAAAGGGGGAATCGAATGTATGTTAAAATTGAGAAAAAGTAAGAGATAAGAAAAAAGGAGAGATACTTACAGATGAAGCTTTGAGGTGAAAAGAACGGGATTTCCGGGTGGATAATGAGAAGTGAAAGAGAGAGGTTCTGAAGAAGCGTATAGAAATGGGAGTGGCTGTGGCCATGGCCTTGCTATTTTCTTTTGGAATTATACCCGCCACAATTATTTCTTGCCGCAAATTACCAGGAAGATTGTCACGTGGCATCTACCATAATTGGAGCTCTCAGGCCCAAAAGAGAGCTTTTCAGGCCCATGCAATTTTATATAACTCAATCAATTAATCAATTTTTGTCGATCAGAATACCAAGTACTTATTAATGTCATGGATAAGTATGTAGTAGTTGAATTCCACAAAACAGTATGATTAAAATTAATATTTAACTTTGATCATCAAATTATAATGTTTCCTAAGTATGCACTCTTGACTAGAGATGGCATCGGGGCGGGTTCGGGACGTTTTTTTTTTATTTGTAGTTAATTATTATTTTTATTCTTCACGAGGCGGGTTCGGGACGCTTCGGGACAGGGCACCCCCGCCCCTCCCCACCAACCCGACGGGGCAGGGCGGATTTTTTGGCCATGACTACTCCCCTGTCCATCCTCCACAAAATTGTCCAAATCACTACCCATATCACCTCAGATTTGATTATCCATGGCAAAATCATGTCAAGCTCGACATATTGATAAAGCCAAAGCCAAAGCCAACGCCAACGCCAAAGCAGCTGACATACTAGTGGAAATGGCATAGCCGATTGTGGCAAAAAGCACGTGCCGTCGACATGCTTCGACATCTTTGTGCTCTTGGTGTTGACCAAGGAGTCTAAAATTACATGCCTAGAAACCACAAGGGATAATAATTTGATCGTATTAATCTTTAATTATTTTGAAATGCCACACGACATTACTACTTGTTTCAAACCTACTACGAGTCTACTAGGAAAGGAAATAATCAATTTCTGTTCAAATTTGCCCATTCTCCATAGACCCAGATGTATGAACCGGTTATCGGGCTGGTCCACGGGACGGCAGCTCATACCTGTCACTCAATTAACATCTCTGCTCAAAGGCCAACGTCTTTTTCACCAAAACCAGTAGCAGAAATTTAAGGATTAGATGAATCCAAGAAAAAGTTGCATCAAGTCTTCAAGCTAGGATCTAAACTTAAACTTAATACAATTAAATCGAAATAAATTTCTTGCTCGAGATGTTGATGGAGCAACTAGCACAACGAATACTGGTCAGTTGCTATAAGAGATTCAGTGAGAACTCTAATTCGAAAGATTTCTCCTTTCATGAGAAAAATTAAAAATTAAAAATCAGCACAAAAATCAGGGCTTGAATGCAGAGAAGGCCACGACTGAGTTGTGTCCACCAAATCCAAATGAATTTGAAATGGCTGCATTTGATAATATACACAAGTAAATTAGGACCAAATGATTAAAAATAACCGAAAATAAGAGATGGGAGTTGAAATTTAAGGCATCTCACCGACGTTGACTTCATGCTGTTTCTTTTGGTTTGCAATTGTGTCAAATTCCACAGAAGACTCTGGATTCTGCATTTGCAATAGTGAGTCATAATCATCATCAAACCACTATTGAAAAAGAGAAGTTGGCCCCAAATGAGCTTCTTGTTCAAGTAAGCATATGGGAAAATTGCAGTTTTGCACTTAGGTAAATAAAGCATATCCATCCGAATCATAGGAAATTACTTACAAATTGGTTTATGGTAGGATGAAGCCACCCGGTTGTAATGGCTTTTACTGTAGCAATAGCTTCCAAACCACCAGCAGCACCAAGACAATGCCCTATCATAGACTGGAAAAAGATAAAAAGTCAGAAGCTAAAAATGAACCAGAACAGGTATACTCAACTCAACAATTCCCACACACACATAAGCATGTTTGGCTAATCTTTAAAAATGGTAAGAGTTACTTCTTAAGTAACATTTTGTCTTCAAACATGTTTGGAATAACTAATTTTCTAACTTTTGAGTAGATCTTCTTTAAAAGCAATTCTTACCTTGTTGCCAAAATAAGTAAACTTTTTTTTTATTTTCTTATAAGTAAACTTTGCTTAGCCAAGCATACTCACCACTCAAAAGTATTAGTTTGAAACAAACAAATCCATGTGTATGAGAGGTAGAGGTGGGGGTGGGGGGCTCACCTTAGTTGCATTTATTTTGATCTCTGAAGTGTTCTTGAATACCTTCTTAATGGCATTTACCTCAGCTAGGTCACCTACTATGGTCGAAGTTGCATGGGCATTAATGTAGTTAACCTGATAAATAATTTAATTTGTGTCATAGATTATCACATATGCACCAGAAATGAAATCGAGTTTACTCATGACTCCCAACTTAATAAAAGATTAATTGAAGATGCCACCAAGGACGTAGCCAAGTTTTTTAGTTGGGGGGGGGGGGGGGGGGGAAAAAAAAGGGGGGGGGG
>CAIGRS010020606.1:0-10889 GCA_903798395.1 Fraxinus floribunda
GGATTCATGTAATTTCCACTTTTTAAATTCAAAAATCAAATCTGAAGTATATTTAACCAAAATTCAGGTATTAATTGTATTATTAACCCTAAATCATGAATAATGCTATTAATTGAATTATATTAACCCAAAATCACAATCTCTCTCATCCGTTCCTCACCGTCTCTCTCATCTTTCACTAATCACTCCCTCTCTTCCTCTTCATCGGCGGAAGCGGCATCTAGTGGCAGGGAGCAGTGCTCAGTGTGCGGCGATCTGAAATTATCTCCGACCAGAAGGAACGCGAATCGTGTCGCGTTGCGACGATGAGCAATGAATTTTCTTCCCTTTCTCTTTCTGTCGTCTCCCTCTCTCTGTCCTCTACCTATGAGCAACGAGCTGTGCTGTAGTTCGTCGAAAATTTGGGTGAACGACATCACCCTCGCCACTGTTACAGTATCATCGTCACTGCTGTACTACGCCCTTGCCGTGGCGTTGTGCCGCCATGGTGTTGAGATGATTTTGGGCGTGAAGATGGCGATCACGCTAGATTTGGTTGATTTTTATTTTTTGTTTGTAGTGGTTTCCATGGTATGGTGATGTTTGGGTGGTTTTAGTGGCGGTGGTGGATCAGGCTGCTGGTGGTGAATCTAGAGTTGGTGGTGATGGATTTGGTCGTGGTGATGGTGTGCTCTGCATCTTGATTTGGTGGCTGTGCTATGGAGGTGAGGTGGTGGATCAAGATTTGGTGGTTGTGTTGTGAAGGTGAAGTGGTGGTGGTGGATCAGCTGCTAATGGTGGATTGGTGGCTATGCTGTGGAGGTGAGATGGTGGATCTGGCGTGACATAGTGGTGGTGGTGGTGGTTTTTTTTTTTGCCATGTTTGATTTGTTTGCAATGGTGGTGGTAGTGGTTCTGGTGGCGACGTTGGTGGTGGTGTTGATTTGTTTAAGGTGGTAGTGGTGGTTCTGACAGCTACGGTGGCGGTGGTGCTGCTGGAGGTAGTGTTGAGGTGGTGGTTGCAAATATTGTGTAGTGATGGTGTTTGACGGTGATGTTGTGCGCGGTGGTCGTGGCGATGGTCGTGGGAGTGATGAGATGGGGTGGGTGTCGTGACCAATTATTTGGTTGATTGTGACCAATAATTGGTAAATTTTTTACAAATAAATAATATGTGACATAAAAATTGTGACTGTGACGCACAATTTATTAAGTCATGACCAATAAAAAATTTGATTTTGTGATTGAGGAATAAATTGTGACTTATAAAATTTTCGATTCGTGTCTGAGAAATAACTCGTGACCTATAAAATTCTTGATTTGTGATAAAAAATTATAAGCGTGACAAATAACTTGATAAGTTGTGATCGATTTGTAATGAATAAATGAGTTGTGACCAATAAAACTTTCGATTAGTGATCGATGAATAATATGTGACCTATGAATTTTTTATTCATGTTCGAGAAGTAGTCAATGACCTATAAAATTTTTTATTTGTGATTGAGAAAAAATTTGTGCCCAATAATTTTTAAAATTTGACAGAAAATTAATTTTTGATTAATTAATTAGATAATTTGACCAAATTGCATATAATTGTGTCCTTACTATATATATAAAGAATTTTTAGGGAAGAAAAAGAGTTCATTTGACTTAATTTAAAATAAAATAATTTATTTCTTATACTTATTTTCAATTAAAAATTTATAATAAAATATTCTATACA
This sequence comes from Fraxinus floribunda, assembly GCA_903798395.1. NCBI lineage: Eukaryota > Viridiplantae > Streptophyta > Magnoliopsida > Lamiales > Oleaceae > Fraxinus > Fraxinus floribunda. Next base: position 1,703 of record CAIGRS010020606.1, read on the forward strand.
TAAATTCAATTTTTTTTTTCACTTTTTAACTACACATTTTTTCAAAAAATTGCTATTCAAAACATTATTTTTACACAATAATGATTATCAAACACTTATTTTCAATTAAAAATTTATAATAAAATATTTTATACATAAATTCAATTTTTTTTTTCACTTTTTAACTACACATTTTTTCAAAAAATTGCTAATCAATTTTACACAATAATGACCATCAAACAAGGCCGTAATGAAAAAGAAAATCAATTATTCTTAAATAACATTTTTTTTATTTTATATAAATTAATTATTATTTATTCTCATATTTAAAATCTTGAATATATTTGACTGTGTATGATTTTTCAAAATGTAATATATTAATATATAGTAATTACAAATTTTCACAAATTATCCAATGAAGTGCCGAATTTCATTGTGAAACCTCGAGCCTCAACAGAGAAGAGAAGCAAGAGACCCTCAACCCCAATCTGTTTGCTAAAGATGCCGCTAAGTGCAACGATGGTGGGAGCCCTGCTGGGACTGGGTACCCAGATGTACTCCAATGCCCTTCGCAAGCTTCCTTACATGCGCCGTAATCACCTTCGCCCTCTCTATATTATCGTTATATTAGGAACTATACAGGGACTGATGTGATTCATTTCCAAGAAATTTGCAGATCCATGGGAGCATTTGCTGGGAATGGGGCTGGGCGCGGTCTTCGCTAATCAGATGGTGAAGTGGGACGTCAAAGCCCAGGAAGATCTCGACAAGTTACTCCTCAAGGCCAAACAAGCCAATGAACGCCGCTACTTCGGTAACATATTTGTTTTTCTGTGTATTTCTCTTCTCGCAATTCGTAATTGTATATGGTTTATAAATATAGCGAGACCCATTTTAATTTTTTGTTTGGATTTTCATGACAACATCTCACAATTACTGTACATATAATCTGGTCAGGATTTGTGAAATTTGGTTGGCAAAATTTTTTACTTTTTCTGTTGTCTAAGGTCTTTTTGAACTAAAGTTTGGTTCTTTTGTCAATTGAGGAGTTGCGCTTCTTGCTATCTTCTTCTAACGAATACATAATTTTGACACCGATGTGCTTTGGACAAGATTAAAATTTAAGGTTTCAAGATCGATGATAGCCTTTTATGGTCACGTCGCCTAACTTCTAACTTCTACCATTAGACTCGTCCTTAATCTTGGTGTGTATCTTTTACCCATGATTTAATTTTAGTTGATGAACGGGAAGAAAATGATTAGAAAAAACAGATACTACGGAAATTTCCCACATAGGATTCAAAATCTGGGAATGCAGGGCATTCCCTTATTTATATGGCATCGTAGCTCTTTACTTGCTGCCTGTTAGTTGAAGTGAAATGCATATATGCATATAGAGAGATGTTGATGATAGGAAAAAGTTGATGTTGCTAAAGAGAGGGGGAAATATCGCCTTCTCTTCCTCCAAGTAAAGAGAAGGTAAAATGTGATGGTAACCTGCATTCCCTTATTTATGTGGCATCGTGGCTCTTTACTTGCTGCCTCTTAGTTGAAGGGAAATGCATATATGCATATAGAGAGATGGTGATGTTAGGAAAAAGTTGATGTTGCTAAAGAGAGGGGGAAATATTGCCTTCTCTTCCTCCGAAAGCTGCTGCAGGGTCCAATAAGGGAAAGGAATGTAGTGATTGTCCAATTAGATAAATTAGGCGAGTTCTATTGAGAACCTGTTACTGTGCTCCAGTACTAACGAAGATGAAACCTTGTAGTGATCATTGATTCATTGTAGAGAGAGAAGGAATAAGTAGGTAAAGTTATTGTTGTTTTTATACGGTGAAGAAGGAGAAAAGGCTAGAACTTATATTATAGATAGTAGAAGAGTGAAATTAACTCTTCCTTTTCTAATTTGATTGGGCTGGGGGATCTATAGATCCCAAACATTAGCCTTAATGCGGGTTAGGGGCTAGGGAACTTTTGATGATAGTGTGGTAGCAATTCGAGTAGTATGCTGACACAAATCTCGTATTCTCTTGTATTTTTTCCCACCTCACCATCTTCTTTCACAAACAGATATGATTAAGTTCTGTTGGTGTGTGACTGGAATCGGGCAATGGTGAGACTCGTGATTGAGACTTCTGTTTTGTATATTAGGAGTTCTTCTTTACCCTAATTAGTTTAGGAGTCTGAAAGTCAGTGATTTAGATTTGGTTTTTTTCTATCTTATATATAATTTCTGAGATCCATTGGCTCTGTGAACGTGTATATGTATATACACGGAGGGGAAGGGCCTGTGATCTATAACTGTGCCATAACAAAGAACAAATGAAACTCTCAGACAGCGGAGAAGGTTGCCTGCCCCACCTTTCTGGATTTAGCCCTTTGTTTACATTCTACCTCTTAAGTTTCGTTAATAATACTTTGAAAAAAAAATCTGATAGAACCCCAAATTAGTAGTTAGTTCAATTGTCATTTACGTTGAGGGTATAATGGGATTTAGAATAATAAGTAGTATAGGCAGGCAACTATCTATTAATAGGGGAAGATAGTTTCATTTGGGGATATTCAGAAAATGGGAAATTAGTGTGGGGAGTTTAAACCTCTCGAAATTTCTCATTTCATCGTATCCATTTTGATATCAATTTTGCTCTCCATTTGGTACAGAAAATACAAATACAATTTGCTACAATTTTCATTATGTTCTTCCATTATAAACCCTGAGGGTAGCTCAATTGGTCAGGTCTTGGGTTTGCTCTCCAATGGTCACCAGTTCGAGTCCCCTCAGGGCCACTGAGGTGAGAAACGGTTGTATTTGCCCCCCAATGGTCACCAGTTCGAGTCCCCTCAGGGCCACTGAGGTGAGAAACGGCTGTAAACTTCAGGGCCCCGTGGGATTAGTCGAGGTGCGCGCAAGCTGGCCCGGATATTCACGGTTATCAAAAAAAAAAAAAATTTTCATTATGTTCTTCCATTATAGAAGTAAATCAGCAGGATCATACCAAAATCTTATTTTGCTCAATCATTCTGTACCTCATTAATAAAGTTCCCTTTTTCTAAGAGATTGACCATAGTTAGTCTTACCATCTTAAGTTTTCTGTGTGCTGTAGTTTGTCTGCATCTTGCCCCTTAACACCTTCCCCTTTAATCCATCTGATATATTTCCGACTTTCAATTGCAGACGATGATGAAGACTAAAAGTTAGGTGGAACATGTTGAAATGCATTTGCTTTGGGATTCACTTGTCAAAGAATGTAGTGTCCGTGCCAGTTCTTGTCATGGGTTGTAGAAACTTGTTTGCCTAATCTATTGTCCTCTTTTCCCTCTGTTTGATTTTACTGCTCATGAGCTTTGCTATGCAGCAATATTCGTTAATGGAAATTGGCATGTTTGAGTTGTATTTTAAAATAAAACACTAGCTACAAACCCATTTTGAGAAGGAAAGTATAAACATGCATAACACAGTTTGCATTGCTAAGTGCTGCTCTACAATGCACATTATTTCCTCTGCTTCATTTAAATGCTTGCTCATAATACTTGTCTACTTCTTATGCAACTTGTATTGGTAAGCAATAGACTCCACTGGCATTGTAAAAAATTGCAAATGCACCGTCTCTTATTCAAAAGTGCACGAAGAAAAGTTTGCTAATGATAAATGATAGAAACTCGTATTATTCCGTATGAAAACCTTGCAATGCATTGTCTTAAGTTGTGTATTAAGTCGGAATATGTATAATTAGCAAGCATCTTAGTAATACAGTTGAATGATTTGTGTTACCTATCCTAATTTTTAACGTTCCATAGATAGATAGCCTGTAAGAACTCAGGCAGTGATATACAGAAGGAACCCGAATTGACGAATAGTTGCCTTACTGTAGAGTTAGCTACTACATACCATTATCGCCAACAATAGTTGAATATCATCAAAATGCCTAGATAAAACTAGTGGGAGGCAGAGAAAAAGATAAACATTTTCACTCTTTTGCACTCGAGCAGCGAGAAGGTATCAATAAAAAACCAAGTAATAGGTCGGTAAACATTGGCATATTCCTAGTCGAGCTTCTGAAATAAACTTTTCAAATCTTGAACTTTATGTGTATCGATCATCTGGGCTCATTTTCTCTGACTGAACTATCCTATCGTTAAATGCATGTACGAGGAGACCACAAGCGTGCCGTGATGATGGTCTTTCTGCAGGTGCAGTTTTTGTGCACTGCAAGGCTATTTCTAACGCTCGGAATGCAGCAATTTCTTCATTGGGTAAGAGTGGTTTCATTAAAGGATCAATTAGCTCCTCACGTTCAGATCCTTGCATTTCCATTCGTGACTCGACCCATCTAACCATGTCTATATCTACACCGAAGCTCCCACCCGTAGGCATTCTTCCACTTACCAGCTCCATCAGCACAATACCCATGCTGTAAACATCACTCTTTTCCGTCGCTTTTAAGGAATAAGCATACTCTGGAAATGCAAAATCACGTTGTTAGAAACTTGAAATCAACTCTGTTTGTTCAGCTAAATTAAAAAATGAATTTAAACTACTAACTGACAATTTATAGAGAGCACAAGTACCTGGAGCAATGTAGCCATAAGAACCTGCAAACCACAAATTCGACTCAGTATCTAGGGAGTCATAATCATCCGAGAGAGATTTTGCCAGCCCAAAATCTCCCAAGTGTGCCTCCATGTTTGCGTCTAACAACAGATTGCTAGATTTAACATCTCTGTGAATGATCTTGGGCACACAATCATGGTGAAGATACTCCAGCCCCTGTGCTAATCCCACTGCTATCTTCAATCTTGCTTCCCAGTCTAGGCTCTTCTTCTTCTTATCACTCATTGTTTGTTTATGCAACCAATCCCACAAACTTCCATTCTCCATGTACTCATAGATCAACAAGTTGGAGCCTGCTCCTCGATTGCTACAATACCCCAACAATCTCACTAAATGCCTGTGCCTTATCCTCCCAAGAGTTCTAATTTCCCTTGCAAAGCTTCTGTCCAACAACAGATCATCCTTCCTTGGTATTCTCTTGATTGCCACTGTTTCTCCAGTGAATAACTCAGCTTTATAGATAGTTCCTGATCCTCCAGATCCAATTATGAATTCATCGCTTAGATTGTTAGTGGCATCCATGATGTCCACCCATCTAAAATCACGCTTAGCAGCAGCATTGTCGAACAAATGGCGCCTTTGTGCCTGGGAAGAATGGGAAGAGTAACCAGAATCCACTTCACTGGCTCTTCTAAGCGCTGCTCGTTTGTGTTTGAAAAAGAGGGCAGCTCCAAGTAATAGAAGAACAATTGCAAATGTAGTCGATATTGCAGATATTAGCACCACGGATGAATCACTTGGATCCGATCCCTGATGGGAAGACTCTAGGCCCTTGCATATCTGAAGAGGACTTCCACAAAGATTCATGTTCCCAGCAAAAGCATCAGACGGCCAGTGTGCATAAAGCTTGTCCAATTTTCCTTGAAGGTTGTTGTAGGAGAAATTTACTCTTCCTAAGCTTCTCATCTCACCCACTTGAGGGAGTTCTCCAGTGAGTTGGTTGTGTGATAGATCGAGCATTTCGAGTTTGGACAGTGTTCCAATGGAAGCTGGGATCTTTCCAGAGAGGTTATTGTAACTGAAATCTAGGATGCTTTGCAGATTCTGGAGCTGTCCTATCTCATCTGGTATTTGACCACTAAAGCTGTTTCGTGAAAGCCGGAGTTCATAGAGCTTGTTTAATTGACCAATAGTGGGAGGAATAGGACCAGAAAGTTGGTTGCTGTCAAGATTGAGAACATTGAGAGATTCGACTTTACCAATTTCAGGAGGGAGGGAACCATTAAGTGAATTCCCACTGAGAGACAGGACCAGAAGCTTCGAGCAATTAAATAATTCGGGAGGAAGAGAAGCAGAAAATCGATTGGAGTTGAGCTTCAGCTCCCCCAATAGAGGAAGACTCCCAATCCAAGATGGAATCAGCCCAGAAAGAAGGTTGTTATCGAGATCAAGATGGGTCAATTTCTTGCACAGGGAAAGCTGGGATGGCAACTGTCCAGTAAGAGAATTGCCTGAAAGATCTAATAGAGATAGTTCTTGGATTAAACCTAGTGTCCAAGGGATTTTGCCCGTGAATTGGTTACTCCCTAGCCTTAATCTTTCCAGCGAAGGTGAATTTCCAATCTGATGAGGAATTTCTTGATCAAATGCATTGTTCGTGACGTCAAAAGACAGAAAAGAACGTGAACTGCAGATTGGAGCAATACTACCATTGAGTTTGTTATGAGAAAGATTGACCCTCGTCAGATTTGCAACATTGATAAGCTCATCAGGTAGATTACCTTCAAGAGAATTATTGTATAGCATTAGCTGCTCCAGAGCTCGGAGATACCCAAAACTCGCTGGAATGCTGCCTGACAATCGATTGTCCGCCAAATCAAGAATGGTTAGTTGGTGGCAGTTGCCCAAACCAGCGGGAACCTCACCCGAAAGATTATTCTGTCTAAGGTGAATGAAATTCAGCTGCTTCAGCTTTCCAATAGTAATGGGAATCTGCCCTGTAAATTGATTACCAAAGAAATCAATCATTTGCAAACTGGAGCAGTTACCAATCTCTACTGGGATCTCTCCAGACAGCTGATTGTCATAGAGATATATTATCTGAAGATTCCCTAGCATTCCAATCTCTTTAGGTAGATTGCCGTGTAAGTTGTTTTGGTACAGTGCCAGTGTCTGCAGATTGGTTAGGTTCGCTATGAGTGGAGATAGTGAACCAACCAAAGTGTTATTGTTAAGCATGAGATCAGTTAATTGAACCAACTCGTAAAGCTCTGACGGTATCGACCCATTTAGCGTATTATTGGACAAATCAAGTTGCATCAGTGACCTGCAGTCCCTTAGTTCCACTGGAATTCTACCTGAAAGCTGATTTTGGGCTAGCATCAAGTGTTGTAAACTGGTGGCATTGGAACATATGCTTTTTGGAATTTCACCAGTGAGATTGTTGCTTGATAGTACTAGGTAAACCAGCTGACTCATGCTACCAAATTCTCCTGGAATTGGGCCCGTGAGCTTGTTCGCAGACAAGTCTAGATTATGAAGATTAACCAAGTTCGTTAAAGTCTTTGGGATCAAACCTTCGAGCTGATTACCAAGCAGATTGAAATATTCCAGCTTATTGAGTTCGCCAAGCTGCGTTGGAATCTTTCCAGAGAGTGTATTATTAGCCAGGTTCAGTAATTGAAGATTTTGAAGACCACCCAACTCTGAAGGGATTGATCCACTGAGATTGTTAACTGCTGCTGTGAACACAACAAGGCTAGTGCAGTTACCAATCTCAGGCGGAATTGGACCATCCAGCTGATTTTGCTGCAACAATAAATTCTGAATTCGGCCGAGCCTACCCAGTTCTGGAGGTATTCGACCACTGAGATTGCACGAGGCCAATCCAAGAACGACCAACTTTTCGAGATTACCAATAGAAGCTGGAATTGGCCCTGTAAGACCATTGTCGCCAATTCTAAGAATCTGAAGATTGTTAAGGGAGCCCAGTTGAGTTGGAACGGGACCAAAAAGTTCGTTTGAAAAAACAAGCAAAGATTCCAAAGAAGAAAGGTTCGAAATAGTAGGTGGAATGGGGCCTGAAAGTCTGTTATAAGAAAGATCAAGGTGGAGCAGGTTATGTAAGAGCCCGAGTGAAGGTGATATCGACCCACTGAGTGAAGAATCTGATAGATTTAGACTCACCACTTGACTCTTTGAACACAGCACACCTCTCCATGTACAGAATTTCCGATTGTCTTCAGACCAATCTTGCAGAACATTTTGTGGGTCTTGAAGAAAAGATTTTCGCACCTCCAATAGAATATTCATAGTCGTATTTGCATCTAAAATATACCTGCCTGACGTCGTATATATGCCTGATAATAGAATCAGTACAAAAACAAGAACAAGCTTCAACATTTCCATTTCTTTGGCAAAGTGACAGGGATTTCACTGAATGATGCTTATGTATGGAGTAGATGAGGAGATGGGTTTTCAATTAATAGCTTCTCAAGAACTGGGGTGGCGAGAAGACGCGTGGTTCTGAGCCAGTGCATGTTGCACAGTTCAGACGGAAATGGTGATTTTGATTTTTGGACAGTTGTAGCAGCAGAGCTTTAATTCTCCTTGAAAAGAGTGAAAAAAACAAAAGATAAAGAAATGAATGCTCCACCGATAATTTCTTCCCGTAAGAGATGGAGAGAGAGATTTGTAGAACGTAGTCAAATGTGAATATGCTAGCAGCATTAAATGGAGCAAAACACAAGTCAAGGCTGGAGGAACCAAGAAGTTGATAAGTTTGAGATACTATTTAATGAATGAGTAAAGAAGAAGAAGATATTGGATGATTAATAGGGGGAAGATACAGTTGTTGAAGAGTGAGAAATGTGGGTTCCCTTGCTTGTAATGGTGTGTTAGCTCAATCTTCAAGCCGTATTTTTGAAAGTGCACGGTTGGATTTCTATTCTAATAGTAAATTTCATCCACGATCACCAAACTCAAATGAATTTTCGATTGGGTTATTGAACTTTGATTTGCCTCAATTAGATCACTCAATTTCAATTTAAATCTCAAATTTCACCGCTCTGACATCTGCCATCTCTCAAATTGATGAAAACAGGCAATCATGCCAGAATGGATCTTCCACCTAATTGTTGTGTAGCATGTCAACTTGCTGCTACTCCACATCTAAAAACATTGTCATAACCTTCATTTTACTAAGTACAGCATAACGATTGCGTAGAAGGTCAGTTACAATACGGCTGAAAACTAAGCAATTTCCATCTGTTCGGAAGGGAGAGTAGTTATATTTGAATATAAATTAAAGTTTAATGATCTAATTGATACAAATTAAAATTTAGTGACTCAAATGAAAATGTTCTAAACGTTTAATGACCGCGGAGGAAATTTACCATTCTTTTACCTTCATATCAAATATTATACAGAGTCAACCATGCAACAAACTTATTCCTTTTGGGTGTGCATGATTTCATTGGCTTAACACATTAATATTCCTTTTTTTTATTTTATTTTAGGGCAACCTCTTATTGATTTGCATACATTATTTTTGACCATTATTGGGTTTAGCTACCAAATCCTATTGTCCTTTTGCAGGGCATCTACTCTTGTTTGAATAGTTGTACAAAACCTTGTTTCCAACTCCAATTATTTCCT
>CAIGRS010020615.1:0-15671 GCA_903798395.1 Fraxinus floribunda
CTGGATCCATGTAATTTCCTCAAAACTAATTGAGTAGCCCAAATCATGTTTCCCTTTGATGTTTCTATCGTGTTGAAATAGGGCCCAACCAGGAGGAAAAACATTAAGGAGCCGTTTGATTGCAAATGTAGAATTTGAGTGAAAAGAAAATGAATTATAGGGAATTGAATTTGCTAGAATTTGTTTTACTGAGAATTGTAATTAATTATGTTTGATTGGTATAAATTTCCAACTGAAAAATGTTGAAAGTTTGGTATCTGTTTGACTTTGTTTTTCATGAAAATTGTCCATTAAAGTAATAAATTTATTTTACCATTGAATCTATCATTTGTTCCAATTGCCAAAAATTAAAAAAAAAAATTTATCATACCGAATATCATTCATTTGGCTTTGTTTTGCATGATCAATAAAAGTGATAATTTTTTTTACTATTGTGTCTAAAAAATTTTCCAAATGCCAAAAGAAAAAAGCGGGAAAATCAATTATCACAAAAAACAAAAGAAAACATTTTCCTTCAAAACCAAGAAAAGAGGCGCGTGAGGGGTGGGGAGGGAAAACGAATTCTGGAGAAACTTTTTGCTATCAAACACCGCAAAAGGTGGTAAATGAAAAACTTTTTCCAACTTCCAAGAAAAATAGAGGGAATCAAACGGGGCCTAATTGATTAATGGTAGCTAAGCTGGTAATAACCAGAACTTCAATTTTTTATTCCACTCTAGTATGTTTGTTTTCTAAAATATTTTGAGTAAAGTATTTTTTTCCTTAAATTTAACTAAATAAAAGTTTCTTATTTGAAAGTAAATATTTCAACATTGTCAAAATAAAATGTAGATAACATAAGCGTTCTTTATAAAATTCTGACAATTCTCCCTATTTATATTTTTCTTTTATTTGATTATTTAATGTATTTAATCTAATATATTCGTTTTTATGTTCATTTTTACTCACGCGCAATGATTGGATTACATATCGCGGTAGTTTTTCTTTTTATTTTTTTGAAAAAAGATTTAACATATACAGGGGTGCAATGATTGATCAAGGCCATGTTAAGTTTCTTTGAGGTTAGGGAACCAAGTACTTTCAGGATGTGTTTTTTAGCACTCAACTTTTTTTCCAAGTTTAGTTCATTGTACAAATTGCCTTAATTTCCTATAATGTTGGTTGGTTAGATATTGTCTTTGTAATTTGATAAGGTATTTTGAGGATGTTTTACTAGCTCTTCTAGTTATTCTAAGTTGTATAGTTCATTGTACATATTGCCTTAATTTTCTATCGTATTGGTAATTGATATTTTGTGTTTCTGACAGGTTTCTGTTCCATCTGAGGCTCTTCAATCTTCTTGGATAGAAGACTGTAGGAATACTTGGGGCTTGAAGCTGCTGAATTCTTCATCCACCAAGGATCTTCTACAGGTTTCTCTCTCTCTCTCTGTTATACAGGTTTAGTTGATATGCACTTTGCTCTTTTAGTTTTCTTTTGTTAATTTTCAGATACAGCAAATCATATCTCTTCAGCTCTATTTTTGGTTACAATCATGCTTGAAGTACAATGTTGTTGACAACATGTCATGTGGCATGTTGTCATTGGACAGTTTAAAAAACAATTTATCTTTCCAACCAACACTTTTTAGCTACTTACAACATTGCAACAATGTTGTCAAAAAACATTGTACAAACAACACAATCCTTTTGTTTATGCTTAATGCGTTAAACTTTGAGAGAAGCTTCAGCTTCCTTGGGCCTCGAAAATGACTGATGGATTGGACTGGAGATTTTTACAATTACTTAAAAGTATTAACAGTTACTTGAAGGTATGATAGGCAGTTTCTGATGAAATGTTTTAGTTATAGGAATGTTCCCGACAACTTTTGGACTAGTAGTGTGTTGGTGCTTATTGAATGATACTGCTCTTCAACTTATTTCAAATTTATGAAATGCATGTATTCTTGACTGATATAACCAATTTACACAGATTCGCTGAGCTTGCGCTTGCTACGACACAAGTTTCTTATTGATCTTTACTGCCTACAATAGTGGAAATTCGTACATAGTAATTGCACATGCAGGCAGAAAACTTATTCTAGATAATAACTAAAACTAACTAGTATTTTCCAAATTGTTGCAGATTCTAACTCAGATCGAGGTTCCAGTAAAACGTGATTATCTGTCATAACGGAACTGTTGGGTTACTGTGCCTCGTGATCAAGAGGTGCTTACATGAATTTGCCCATCCCGGATACTTTCCCCAACTTCCTTGAATTCCACAAACTACTGCCGCTGTGGCTCTTAAGCTTTTGGAGTTGGATGCCTCTGTTTCCTATGTTAACAACAGAAGGCTGAACCACACAATGTATAGAAAGTGGAACCAATTCCACTTGTCTCTTCTCGCACACTAGCGCTTGAATAGTTTGTTTGTTATGATGTGTCTGTCCTTTTAATTTGCCATATGTGGAAGCATTATATTGTCTTATAATTCACATTATTATATATTAAAGCATTGATTGATGAGTACAAAGATCTCGTCTAGCTCCTACACCTTTCAAGTAATACAAGCTTAAAGTTCTTCTTTGTTGCATGCAGAAGTTGAAGTATATCCTTGCATAAAGGATATCCACAAAGCTGAAACATCAAAATTTGATCGACACGGACCTATAAAAGAGGAAAACTGGGATGATCTGCGCTATACTCATGGCAGCTCAGGGAATAGGCAGATGGCTCGTAGGCGGGGAAGTGGCTGGCCACATGGAAAGTCACAGAAAAGAATTGCTGGTTCTATATTAGAATCTGGCAGGCATAGGATGAGACGAGGAAAGACATTAACTCAGGATGACGACGCCCCTAACAGAGAGAATAAGATGGTGCAAACAAGCAACGAGAATGCAAATGAAATTGATGAAAACAATGACTATGGTAATGAGGACGCCAAAAATATGGAGGAAGATCTGGCGATGAATGCTTATGATTCTGATAGGAATAGCGATGGAGATTACAGTGACTGAGGCTACAATCTTTGGGTGAGTCACATTATTATGGAACTTCTATCACAGTGCAATAGTCTTAACTGTATTTTTGGCATTCTTTTGGATTTTTTTAGCATTCCTTGAATATGCAGCTTGTGTTGGCCGGTCCTGTGAAATATTAAAAGGAACAGAGTCAAATTAGAGGCCTTCTGTTGTTAATGAAAGGAAGTAACTCCTCTTTCTTAATAGCTTATGTAATTATGTAATCTTCATTCTATGGTAATGTGATGCAGCATGTGCTTGAGGTTGAGCTGAAGGCGATAAAGTAAAGTACACCATTAGTGCCAAAGTAATTCAAAACTAAAGCTGAATAGAAGCTGATGTTACAATACTATCAGTTTATATGAGAATCAAGATTCTTATTTGGTAACTGGGAATTAATGAGAGAGACCTTTAGCTTACTAATATTTCCAGCAATATTTACTGGCAATCTTATTAGTGTAGTCTTCTTCAGAACAAGGCATTTTAAGGGACACTTGCAATGACGCTCAATATCATAGTTGGGATGAATAACATTGTTGATAGGTATGGTCAAGGTCCTCCCGTCCAGTGTTGTGAGACGGGCTGTGTATCCTATTGCTTCGGCAAGTGATATTTTCTGCACAACAACGAGAACGTTACCTTCCCTCATGAATACGCTATGTGGCCTCTCGTCAACTATAAATACTAGATCAGCAGGAATAACATTTGGTTGTTCATTTCCTTTCTCCGGGAATGTGATCTTTGTCCCCTTCTTCCAACCAGGTTTTATATCAATGGTAGGAATCTCTTCTACAGGTAAAGTCTTCCTGTTCAAGAAGAACGATTGCAGTTAGAGATCCAATAAATAAACAAAACCCACAAGAGATTAGCAAGTATACATCCAATAAAGAATGTCAGTTTAATTGCCCCTAGGGCATATCTCCAAGTGGTAAAAAGAGAATGTGGAAAAGCTCCAACTTTGCTTGAGGCTGCCGCGTTAAGGGTTCTAATCCTGAAATATGGATTTGGCTATTGGAGGCATAACCTGCGATTTACCTCCTTCACCAAGGTCCAAGGCAGGGCAGGTAGGGGCCTCAAGGTTGGGGTTTAACCTTTAAGAATGTCAGTTTAAGCTTAAAAACACCTTTAATCAGAAGTAGGTACCGACTGGCATCAGCTATTTCTCTGGAGATCTTTATCCTCTTTGTGGTTTCCTTGTAGAGCTCTTCCAGGCTACAAGGCAATGTTTATTCGATTGGTGGTGCCTTCCGCGTGGCTGAATTCGTTGGTGTACCCTCTCCGAATGAAATAAATATATCGTCACCACCGAACGAACTAAATATATCGTCACCACCGAACAATGAACTAGAAAACCTAGTACCACCACTCCTCATGCTACCACCCCCACCCTGCCATCCCTCTAAATGGACTCAAAAAGCCAAATATTCCATTTTTACGTATATTTCATCCATAATAATACATAGATAAACACAAATCATTGATAAATATTTCCATCGCATCCGTCGCAGACACGTTTGTTGAAATTGTTCAAAGTCATTGACAAAAGAATTGAAAAAAAGGAAAAAGAAAAGATCGAACATCGATTAAAATCAACCTTGGGAATTTGGGACAATAATGTTAGCCCATGAGCACACATACATCGGCATTAAGGCCATGCGCTGCTTTTGCTGAGGCAGAAGCCAAACTAGGTGAACCATGTGCACGCATAGCTCACTACCATGCGTGCACATGACTTGTGAAATTACTAGCCGTTAGGTTGGTTTCACGAGTTGATTTAATGGCGTCTTTTCATGAAAAGTTCCCAACTTTCATGAATGATTGGAGCCTTTTCATGGTGTATTGATGGAACAATAGGTGATAGTTTTCCATTTCTGAACACAAGAATTCATAATTCATTTCAATTTTTAAAGAATTTTGTCCCAATTCTTCCATACATATTCAACCTTCAAATGTTTTTCAAGTTTTGGAAGAAAAACACAACAGCACAAGTATTTTACTATTTTTCTTTTTCGAGAGTTGTTCAATCCTACAAACCATTTTTCACGAGTCCTTTAAGAACCAGAACCAAAATCAAAATCAATTCCAGAGGGGGGCAAATACGTTTGAGGACAGTGATATCGCGTAAAAGTCTTATTTCCAGTTTTTGTGTTTCTTGCTGCTACATTTGTTCTCTTCCTCCCATTCTTTCCGGATTTTTTTGTTCTAACATATGTTACCTCTAATGATAACAATACACAGATAAATACAGCTTATTGGAGATAAAAATTCAACAGAATTTGAAATAATCAAGTATTTGCAATTGAATTCCCAAATTTGACAATAAAGTGATAAAAAGTAGATCGATCATTCAAAGAAATACAGACCAATACAAACCAACTTTAGTCGATATAACATTTTTTACATCACCGGGATGATAAAACCGAATTAAATAAACAAAATTCTGAAGGATTCTAACAAAAAATTTAATCTTTTTGACAATTAGCAACTCTCCTAAATGGGGTTTAGCAATTAAAACTTCATATCTTAAGAACTCCTCTTATAGACCATATTATTAGGTTAGGTAGGTACCTCGTAAGCTTCAGAAATCTGTTTGAATTTGGCATCTGCTTCTTTCTTCTTGTTTGGATTCTTGTCAGAATGCCATTTCATGGCCAGTTTTTTATAAGCTTTCTTCAAATCGTCATCCGTCGTATTCTTATCCACCCGCTATATCTTATAGTAATCCAAACCCATAATAGTTTGCTTTCTGGAATTATTGTTTATTTGTATTTGACGTGGACAGACTACAGAAGAAGAGAAATTGAGAGGTAGAGATGTGAGTCTGGCGGACCAAGACTTATGGGGAACTTCCGAGATTTTTCGTGGGTTTGGTTGGGGCAGATAAGAATTATGGGAACTTCCGAGTAGGCAGTGGGTTTCTTGCTACCTATTCCTTATTGGGTTTGACTGACGACGAACCAAATATTTAAGATTGTGTTGAGCCTAATTTTTTCAATAAGCAAACTTTAATTTCTAGCCAAACATTGCACAAGATTCGCACTTTTTATCAACTTTTTAATTATATATTTCATCATTTTTTAACAAAATTTATAAAACTTATATCAATTTTTTTTGTCACCCTTGCCCTAAATAAAGTACTCCTCTTCAATAAATTATAAAAAAAACTCTTCATTATAAAATTCCTCCAAATCTCATAAAAAAAAATCTGCATTTTTTACGTCGTAGCTAAATACTTAACATTATCTGAATACGATGGAATCTAATTTGCAGTGGATCAATGTGTATGGTGTTTTGACAGTTGGTGTGTGACAAATGTGTTTGTCTTCCTTTGCCTGTGCTATATTCGAATAGGTGGTGATGGTGACAAGAGACTCAATTTCGAGCGTGGTAGTGGTAGGTGGATGACGATGCGACGACGGTTGTAACTTTTGCGATTTTTCATGTTTCAACAATTTGGTTAGCGTTTTTAGGTTTGGGGTGGAATTGAAACTCTTCTTTTCTTTTGTGGTTCGGTTTACATCATAATATTAGTTTTTCTTATTATTATATAGTTGAACTACGGCTATAGTAGTAAAATAATTGTGGTGTATTTATCAAAAATATATCTTGGATAAAGTTTAATTATAATGTAATGTAATTTGCAGTGACAATATACATGTACCCTTCTTTCAATCCTTTTTATAATAACCATAAATAAGTCTTTCGGGATATAACTCAGTGGTGCAAAGGACAAAGTGAGGTAGTCTCAGTTGAACTGGCAGTCACAATATGAGGGTTCGATTCATGCCTCTAAAAAATGTTTGGAATTGGACTCTTTGTGGGCACCAGTATGACAGCTCTTGTACCCTGACCTATTGAGGCACATCCCGCGATTTACCTCTAGGGGCGGGACGGTGGGAAGCCTAAAGGTTGGGGTTCAACCTTTATAATAACCATAAATAAATAGAAACCGATGTTGATAAATATGTATTACTTATGGATTTCAAGAAATATGCAAATAAAAAGTGTTTGATCGTTTATAAATGATAGCCGAACATCAGTGGAAATGAATTGCTTATAAGTTTTGGTTTGCACTTTCCTTCAAAAAAAAAAGAAAGAAAAAAAGAGGCAATTTTTACATCATCTCGAATTGTCATAAATATGACTACTTTCCTTTTTAGCCTAACTGTGATAAAGAAAATAATTGATTGAACTCACGTACCAAACTCTCGACTTTGGAAGCATTCTCACCTATAACTCATCTAATTTTGATTGATGAATTGAACCACTTTCTATTAAAATTGAGTATTTCCTCTCTCTTTTTTTTCTTTTTTTTTCGATCCAAGATGCTGCATAAGACAATTAGATGAAAGACGTTGTACAAGATTTCAGATATTTAAAAATTTTACGAATGTATATTTGATATATTAAATTAAACAAGACATTATTATAAAAAAAAAAAGTACAAATTTACTAGCACGTTTGTAATGTCATAGTACGAGTTGGGTTTTGAGGTTGGAATTTAAGTTGAGGGTGTCGGTAGGACTCCAAAACCGGACTATTTTTGGTCAAATTAGGATTTCCAAGTCCACCCCATAATGAATGCGATTCCATTTAAAAACTTATAATTTGTGTAAAAAGACCAGATTTTAGGATTTTTTTTTTTTTTACTTGGAATGTATAATGTAGTATGGTCTAAAGTACTAAATACGCCATTAGTGTCTGATTGTCAACAGGTCATTGTATATCACAAGCTAAGTATACATTCAGTGACATCTCCTTTGTTTTCAAAAATTTATGGACGGAAAAGTATTTTTTTTTTTTTTAAATTGTCCAATGATGTATTGCCACGTGGTATAATGTAAACAATAATGCAAAAAATGACACGTTGCATGATTGAAAAAAAAAATGCTGAAAATTGGATGATTTATTATATTTACATGTATGGTTTGGGAGAAAAGCAACTAAAAAATATAGAGAAAATGATTGTACGATTCCAGCGATGCAGATGCAGCACTTAAATGAGGTAGGTGATGAACAATGACACCTTCATTGATAAGATCCACGATCTAGCACTACCTACTTAAATTTCTACTTATTTTCAATACTCTTACATAATTAACTTACTATTTAAATTAGACTTTTGTGAGTCAATTTAAAGAATATATATATATATTCTTTAATCATACATCCTTCCAAGATTAATGCCCTTGATTGCAAGTAATTTCTTATTGAATAGACCCAACACCCAACCCCTAAATTACCATAGAATCCACATAGCATTTTTGGATTATATAAAACATAAAACATTCGCTTTTAACTAACGTTAAATTGCTCTGATTTTAGGAAAAAGAAGCACAAACCACAAGGTACACTTGATGTCAATATAGGGTGATTCTTAGAGACTTTTCGTTGTTCCACTTGCTTAAGAGACTTCTTACCATCTTCTGATTTTTCCCAGAAATCAATCTCCCTTGCAACACCATGGTTATGGAGGTATGTATAAATTTATTTATCCTCAATTTCAGTCATTCTTTTCCCAGATTCACTCTGAAGAACATGTTCTTGTCTTTGTCTGTAATTACTCTTGAATAGAAGGAGTCAAGAAAAATGGATTTCAAGTTAAGAAATTAGCAACGTGATAGACTAATGACATGTTTGGTATAAGGGGCTATTTTAAGTTAATCCTGGTTGCCTCAGGGAGACGAGATCCCTAGTGGATGGCCACTTGGTCTAGGAAACATGAATGTGAGATTTAGAGCGGCCGAGACCTCTCGTCCAATACGCTCATCCAGTTTCTCTTCATTCTCATCTTCCAGTCTTGATACTGAGGTAATTTCTAATTCAATCATTTTCACTATTCATGTTCAGACAGCATTTTATAAGCTAAACATGTTGCTGTTGTTGTGATATTCTAGTCGACAGCATCGTTCTTCCCAGACCGGAGTGTGTCCCTAGGCCGGTTGATTGGAATTCAACCAAGGAATATAGGAAACACGTACTACCCAAATACAATCCTCAACCAACAGTATGGGAACTTATCCGTTACACGGTCCGACCAAGATGAACTCCAGGGCCACGACAATCCTCAAGGACTTTGTGTTCCCCTTCTTCATAACGTAATCGGGAAGATGGGCAGAAGTAGAAGCACCACAAGGCATTAAGGTCCAAGAGCCAGTTCATAATAGATATCTTTCTGATATACACGGGAAATAAAAATTTTCTATGGTAACTTCTTTTTAAACTGATTTGTCTGTTCGAAATTCCATTCAGTCGAGCAATTGATTTGTGGAACATAAAATGGGGGAAGAATATGCAATAATATATGTCTTAATTGGGAGAATTATACTCCAGTGAACTCTCTATTTGTATTATATGGTGATTGTATTTAATAAGCTGCGAATTTTGATCAGTGCTATCACATTTAATTACCTTCACAGGAGAAAACGAATTAATTCAACCAGATCCGTATACCAAAACCCGATAGCCAGAGAGTAACGAGTACTCTAATGGGATCAAAATAAACAGAGTTAGCGCTTTCAAGATTCTTCAACGACATTTATCAACTCATACTCGATCACGGAGGGATAGATTGTTATTTAAATGCCCAGAAATACAAATGCAGAAACACTCGATGACCGCTTTTAATACCTAATCCCTTGTTGAGCATTCATTAAAATGGATAATGCTTGATTGCATTAAAAATTGTCAAAACGGCAACCATGGTTTACAATAATCCAAGAATACAAAAGATCTAGTCACAAATGGACTTATATTTTAAAAACTGCAAATCGAACAACCAAGTCCACCAAGAACTCACACAAAATACAAATTTGATATGTAAAACACAAGAACATTCAAGCCCTTAACATTTTCAGTCAGAAAACACTAGTAGAATCAAAAACAGATTTGAAGATCTCAGTCTCAAATGAGAGTTTTCAGACTAGAAGATGAAACCTAGGCGAAGGGTTGTTTTTCTCTCTCAAAAACTAAAGCCAGATTATTGAGAATCATGAAATGCCATAAGCAAGAGGGGAATTTTACCATTGAAAACATCCAGAAAGCAATCAGACGGCTAGCAAGATGCCAAATGTCAAAATTCAGTTAACTCCATCCACTAGCAAAGTTGCCATTTGATAACACAACTTTAGTCAATTTTGGTGGCTGACACGTCGCACGTGCACAATAAGCCAATGGTGTAGAATAGATGTTTGAATGTATTGAAAAAGAATTGGATCGAAAAGGAAAAGAGGCAATAGTGCAGATGTGGCAGTCGAGCTTCGATTTGGGTCCATAATACCATTTTGAAAAGAGAACGACAAGACAGTAGTATTCATCGCTACGTTGTGATATACGATGAATGTTCACTATCGAGTTTGTTTAGGACTCGAAAATGCTTTTAAAATTTTAATACTATTTTTGTATTGTAGGTTCATGGGATGCACGCAGGGTAGTCGCACAGTATCGGATTATACTAACGAATCTATGTGATGGCAGAGCAAAACAATCTACCAGAATCCGAAAATCAAAGGATAGCCAAGTATACTAGTGGTATGAAGGTGACTATTCAAGAAAGAATTGAATTGCAAGATATTTGGATGTTGCAAGAAGCCATTAACATTGCGACAAAGGCTGAGATGATGAAATATGGTAAGAGAGCGACCACTTACAAGAGAGTTCCTCCACCTGTCGAACAATCATCGTCCATTCTTTTGGACAAAGGAAATGCTCCACTACAAATCCCAATCAACTCTAATAGGAGCAATGTTGATGACGATGGTCAGTTTGGAAACATAGGTCAAACCAAAGGTACACCTCAAAATACAAATTTGTATGCTAGGTTTTCACTTGAATTACTTGTTTCGAGCTCCGTCACCCAACAGTTATCCTCTTTGACCTATTACTTTGCAGGTTTGGCTACCTCAATGTGGCCCCATTTAATAGACCCTTGGAACATGTCCGGAGAATTACTTGTTTCGAGCTCCGTCACCCAACAATTATTTCACGCTCAATTTATAGTGGATTTAACAACTACTTAACAATAATCGTACAACGTATCACACTTTTAGTTCACTAGATATGAATCAAGACGATTTCAACTGCATCAAGATTTACCTCGTTATAGGAGGCATGCGTGTGCGGGGACAGAAAGAGTCCAAATAGCCCTCTTCTTGCTTCATCAAGTCCACCGCATCGAAACTGAGCTGCCTATTACTGAAAACCCCAATGACAGAATTCACAGTGGATTTACATGCCCATAAATAAGCAAGCAGTTACTCAAGTTGTGATCATTAGGTACTCGAGCAGAGATTATTCAGGTGAATCGAAGAGTGCACAAAACAATAGTACCACCACAAGCATGAGTATAGCATTTCACATAGTAATAATTGTATTATTTGTATAAGCAGAAGGAATCGTGTGCAATGAAATTCAGTCTTCAAAATAGGAATAACAAGGTCCAAAATAAGCTGTTACATATATTCCATAAAGCAAAAGGATCGATGCAATGATTCTTGAGGATAGATAAAATAATTTGTCTTTGTTACTCATTCACAATGGTAGAAGAGTGAAAGAAAACCTGAAATTTCACTAATGTTCCAAACCCAGAAAACAGCAGAAATAAGAAAAGCTGGTAGAAGATAGTAGTTTATTTTTAAAAACAAGTATTAAAATTCCAACAAAAGATTGATACATTATAACTCCCTATGTTTTTGAATTTGTCCAATATAACTCGTCCAAGATCTGCTCGTGTAAGTTCTTCTATTCACAAAATATAGGTTCGATTTGATTTGTTTGAGAGAAGAAGTTGAATAAATCAATTTCTACCCAACGGTCCTGTCATTTCTCTTAACTTCAAAATTACACCGTCAATACATGAGTTATTCCCTAAGTACAAGGAATAACTCATAGAATGACAGCATCTTGTGCATTTGTGTGTGTGTGTGTGTGTTTTTTCAATCTTTGAATCTGTGCCATTCATTTGAAATTTCTATATCAATTCTGTATCAATTTTTTGTACTTATAGACCGATTCATCAATACATAGTACATTGTTGATTAGAAAGCTAGAATTTCTATTAATTCTTTAGGGATGGCCATTCTTGTTTTTATAGGCAGCTTGCTTGAAAGCATTTTCCCAATTTTTTTTTTGCAAGACAAGCTTAAACACTACTTGTGGAGAGATATCTATAATTGAGCAAAAGCCTTAAGTCGGGAGTCCTATCAATTGATTCATAGATAGTCTCGAAACATAGCCTATGTCGGGGAAAAACATAATTAGCAACTTTCTTGGATGAATGTTGGTGAGAAAATCACAAAATGTGTAGATAATAAAAAGTAATAATTTTGAATGTATGATAAAATTAAAGTTTGACTTTAACTGAATTTTAAAAGTAGTTTTCCAAACACAGATATATTCAAATGAGTAATGTTATTCATCCCCAGTGTATTTACAACACAGTGTATGTGGCTCTAAATAATAGGTTAAATGAAAGGTGAATTAAATGATTTATTTAATTTCACCTATCATTTAATGCCGCATTAACGTCACCTAGATTGTGTTTGTAACTTCAGTGAGGATGAATAACATTACTCTATTTAAATTCAAATTTCCCATAAAGAAGAAGCTTAACCTTTCTCGGCCGTGCCCTACAAGGAATGGTTTTCCTTTAGCATCACATTGAAATTGATAGTGGCAAAACAAAGAAAATCCTCCAAGAAGAAACATTAATTAATGAATAACAAGTTTGAAATAGACATTTTATCTAAACCCATATGTTTGATAAGATGAATTATCGTCTTGTTCAATATAATATTTAACAAGGTCTATTATGTGTAACTCGTGAACAATATCCCATGATTAGTATAACATTTGCGTACCAATCATACACCAAGAGATTAGAGAACCAACTCATCTCAAACCTAGGGGTGGCAATGGCTCGGCTCGGTTGAGCTCGCAGCTCATGTGCCGAGTCGAGCTTTAGCTCGTTGGCTCGTCGTTTTTTTTTTATTTGGCCTTTTACTATACCTTTTCTAAACTTAAAAGAATATATTATATACATTTGGTCATTTTCTAAACATTTTTTTAAATTAAAATATTTTTCTTTTTTAAAATAATAATAATGATAATAAAAAGATAACCATCCTCCTTTATCCAGACTTGGGACAAGCTACTTCAATTTTGAGTATGCGGAGTTAAAAATTGTACACGAACACCTTGTTACGTGTACAATTTTTTTTAAAAAAAATATAAAGGTATTAAAATAAAATTTTGTGATGAATATAGTTAAATTAAATATCACTTATTTGACTACATGCAATTTTACAGTTGGAAATGAGCGTCTCTCAATCCTTCACGCACACTAATGCTTCCAAAATTATTTTCTTTTAGTTTGCACCTAACATCGAAGAGAACCTTCTTACCTGCACTACAAGCAGACTCCGAAACTACTATGTTAATCGGAGGTGTTAGTAGATCTTTTGCCATTGCAAAAACAGTAGACCATCGGCGTTCATACCTCGCCAAAATTCAATTACTTCTTCTGAACTTTTCCTAATTGTTTTGTTAGTAGGCATAGTATAATTAAAGTAATCAATTAATTCAGCAGACAACGCATTTGAACCACTACTCGATGTTTGAGTACATGCAGTGGAAGACAAACTACTACTAGTACTAGAGGAACCACGTGCAAATGTAGTTAAATCATATCTATATGAGATCATGTCTTCGAATAAATTTAAAACTTCAGCGTCGTCATTTGCTATATCAGTGGAAATAGTTGTAGAGTCAGTGGGTACCTGATTAATATGACTACCCATTCGTTGAGCATATAAATCATGCATTTCACATAAAGTTTGTTCCAAATTTCTATAAGTGATGTGTACATTAAAAGTTAAAGCTTGTGAAATTTGATCAATTACGAATTTAGTATTCGATAAATTATATTGAGGGTCCATTACACATGCTAATGGAAATAATATAGGCAAGTCTTTCCAATATTTTATAAACTTTAATTCCATAGAATATATAACTGAACTAAAATCAGGGTCAACTTTAAATAAATGAAAAGCCCTAACAATTATATAGAGACGTTCGAGGACCATACAATTAGTGGGATAATAAACACCAGATAAAATTTTTGTAGAATCATAAAAACTTGTCAAAAATTTTGTAATTTTAAAAACTAAACTCCAATTGGACTCGTCAAAAATAGTAGTATCGTCTTCGTCTCTAATATTTTTATTGTTATAAAATTTAGTTATTAAATGTTCAAAACATTCACATGATTTTAATAATAAGTAAGCGGAGTTCCATCTATGCCCTACGTCACTAATAAATATTTTGTATGCATCACCCCAACTTGGACACAAAATTCCTCAAATGCTTGTTTTCTACTAGATGCAATCGTGATATATAATAGTGCATTCCTAATTCGTTGAATTTCATCCTTAACATGTTTTATATCGTCTTGTACTATTAAATTAAAAATATGGCATACACATCGAATATAAAACAAATAACCACTGAAATCGGGTTGAAGTATTCTATACAATTTATAGATGACAACCTTATTTACACTAGTATTGTCGAACGTAAAAAAATGAATGTTACTCTCGCAACGATATTCTTTAATAATGTTCATAATAACATGAAATATACTATTAGCGTTGTGCAGAAAAT
This sequence comes from Fraxinus floribunda, assembly GCA_903798395.1. Taxonomy (NCBI): domain Eukaryota; kingdom Viridiplantae; phylum Streptophyta; class Magnoliopsida; order Lamiales; family Oleaceae; genus Fraxinus; species Fraxinus floribunda. The sequence goes on from CAIGRS010020615.1 coordinate 14,660, forward strand.
CAGTAATTTTAAAAGCAAAAAAATTTTATGCATGACCCAAAGTGGGTCTATATAGTGTGCAATTACAGCTATATAACATCTTTTATTAATCCATTCCATATTCAAAGTTAAAGATATTACACCCCCATATTTTTCTAAATTAACAATCAATAGTTTCTTTGAATTAACGAAATATTCAATTGTATCAGAACGAAGAATATTTCGACTTACCTCAATGTACCTCGGTTGAAGATATTGTTTCACATAGAAAACAAAATGTTGGTTGTCCGCTATTGCTAGTGGCAACTCAGTAACGACAATGAACTTCATCATTTCCGTTTGAGCTTTCTCCTCTGAATATATCCAGTAGAAAGTGCCGTAGCAGTAGCATCGGTGCCTGGACTACCAATTTTAATTGTGTTTGACCAACAGAAAGAAGCCCATGTTTAACCGCACATGTTTTGTAGTGATGGTTAAGGTGGGTGGTTCCAATGCCTTTTTATCATGTCAATTGTTGTTGACAGTATTTATATACAGTTTTGATTTCTGGAACTCAATCGACCACAAGATTAGTTTGAACCAATTTAAAATGGTCCCAACATTTTACCTCATTTTTCCCCTTTCTTTTCCCTCCTGCATCGGGAATATCTAATATATGTTCATCATCACGTTCCAAATCAAATGGATGGTTAGTATCAACATCAACGTCATCCAAAAATTAATTGGATGACTACTTTCTAAGTATCAAAATCTAGAATATTTTCTGGAATGAGTAATTCATTTAGATCGGCAAATTCATTCACAAATTGGCCGTGGGGCGTGACGGGTGATTCACCTCCTACACCGAACAAGTTTTCAACAAATGAACGTGGATCCATTTGTGAATTGAACTTTTGTAATGAGATAATTGATATTCAATAATTGAAATTGAATGTTGAAGTAGAATTGAGAAGTGAATGTAGACTATGTAGTAATATAGAAAATCGATTAAAAATAAAATGTAAAAGAGTATAGAATGATATTGATAATGAAA